>JASFCX010000238.1:0-15559 GCA_036937015.1 Crucibulum parvulum | reverse complement strand
GTTTGGCTTTGTCGTCAAAATTATAGAAACTGTTCTAATAATTAGAAAAGAAAAGAAAAACAATAATCAAAATAAGCAATTCATGACAACATTAAGTTCTATCTTATTTTACTCTCATCCTTCAGAAATCCAGAGACCACTAATGGAAAGAGGTGCAACGCATAAGCTGAAGCTGAAGTCCTTAATCTGCCTCAAGGCAACCTGCTTCTACACTCCACCCTTGTTATCCAAGATCTCTGCCTCTAAGTCAGCCTATCTCTAGCATAGCACTTAACAAAAATGCTCTTTATGTCTTCTATAACTATGTCTATTTTTAGCTCTGTACTATATTTAATCACATCACATGACATCAGATCTATTATTAGATCTGATTTTATTTTTAAACTACTGATCTCTTATCCTAACACCTATCAGGATCCTTATTATAGCTGTATATAAATGTTAAATAGCAAAAAATTGGAAAAAGGCAGAAGGATATCAGATGAAGAGATCTTTATGGTCCCCCATGTATCTACTAGGAATCTGTGGAATCTAAATGGAATCCATACAGAATATTTACTATTATTCAATGTAATACTTAATTATAATGATAATACATATATTTAACTTAGTTTCCCATCTATTTACCAGATATGGAAACAGAAACAGAATGGATTCCATGGAGTTTAGCTGGATCTTCCATGGAATCCTACTTCAGTACATTCCCATATCCCTTTCACCATTGCTATTGCCACCACCACCTTTATTCCTACCATTATGGCTTATTACCAACCCCTTACCCATACTGTTCATTACTGCCTACCTTTACCACCACCACAATCAAATGCTGCCACTGCTGACAGCTGTAATATTGAAGGTATATAATAAAAGCCTATGCACTGTTATACCTAGCATAGCAAGCCAGCTTGGGAATATATGCAACAGCACAATATAGGGAGGGGTAGGAATGGGCAGAGAGAATAAGGAGGGGATGAAACAAGCTTATAGTGTGTAACTACACATTCTGGAGGCCCCACTCCCACTAACACTCATCATTTTACACAATGCAGCCCAATGCCATCCTTAGTGTGAGTATGGCCACCATAGCTAACACATTTTGTGACATAGCAAAACTGACATCTATGAACAAGAAAGGCAACAATAATAAGGGCACCACATACTGCCTATATCCCAGTCCCATCAATAGTACATAGTCCATTAACAATAGCAGTCCAGCAACTTTGGAAGGCCTAGCATTGACAGAATACTAATAATACAGGCCTAACCCACCACTCTTCCTTTCAATATTAGTGTACCCTCTCCTTAATGTTGGTGTATCCTCCATACTGACCTGTCTCTCTCCTTCTCAATGTAGGTGTGCCTTCTGTACCCAACTGTCCCTCTCTTCCTCAATATAGATGCACCCTCCATACCCACATATCCCTCTTCTCCTCAACATGGGTGCACCCTCTATATCCACCTGTCCCTTTCCTTAATATAGGTGTGCCCTCTATACTGACCCATCCCTCTCCTCCTCAATGTGTGTATGCCCTTTATAACCACCCATCTCTCTCCTCAACATGGGTGCACCCTCTGTACTGATCCATCCCTCTCCTCCTCAATGTAGGTGCATCCTCCATATTCACCTGTCCCTCTTCTCAATATAGATGTGCCCTCCATACCAACCCATCCTTCTTCTCCTCAACATGGGAGCACCTCTGTATTCACCCATCCCTCTCTTTAATATGGGTGTGCCCTCTGTACTGATCCATCTCTCTTCTCCTCAATGTGGGTACATCCTCTATATCTACCTGTCCCTCTCCTCAACATGGGTGCACCCTCCATACTGACCTATCCCTCTCCTTCTCAATATAGGTGCATCTTTCATATCCACCTGTCTCTCTCCTTAATATAGGTACATCCTCTGTACCAACCCATCCCTCTTTTCCTCAATGTGGATGTACCTTCTGTATCCACCTGTCCCTCTTCTCAACATGGGTGCACCCTCTATACTGATCCATCCCTTTTTTCCTCAACATGGGTGTACCCTCCATATTCACCCATCCCTCTCCTCAACATAGATGTACCCTCCATACCAACCTGTCCCTCTCCTCCTCAATGTGGATGCACCCTCCATATCTGCCTATCCCTCTCCTTGATATGGGTATATCCTCTATCCCACCCATCCTTCTCCTTGATGTAGATGGAACCTCTCCCTCTCCTCTTCAATGTAGGTGCACCTGATATACACACTTGTCCTGTCCCTCTCCTCTTTAATATTGGTGCATCCAACATTGTCAAGCAAGCAAAATGTTGCTTTTAAGAATTGCAGAAGTGTCATTATTTATGCTATTCCAAATAAGTTTAGGGAAAGAGTGAATATTGCAATTCTATACAAATCAACCCAAAGGCAGTATGGGTTTATAGAGCTGAGGAAGTGGAGATCTGGTGATAAGGTATAGAAACCTTAGGTATAATGTATGGACTGATTGGCTGCTGGTAGAAGTAGTATCAGACTACTAATACCTAGATAAAATAAACTTGGTGTGAAACTTATTAGAAGCTTATACTAATGTACTGAACTTTAATTTGATTTGGTGTGCTAAACTTGACTTAGTGTACTGAACTGAACTTGATATTACTGAACTTGGCTTGATGTTAATAAACTTGTAATCTACAGAAGATTAGTAATAAGAATGGAAGCAATATGGAAGTAGCCTATCAGTAGGCTAAGGGCAAATAAGGCTTATAGATACAGATGTCAATAAGAGAGTAGTGTAAAGAGTATTCAATTGGAAGCAGTGACTGTACTACTGACCAATGAATTGGGAAGGATAGGTTAAAAACTCCCTAGTAGTAGTTCTACTAGTCTGAATTGCTTCATTGATAATTCCAGATATAAGGTATTATGTTTATCTTAAAGGTGAGACACTGAAAAAACCCCAAAATCATAGTCCTTATATACTACTATGGAACCTGATTACATAAAGATGTCCCACCTAATGTGAGTCATTATTTACAAGAATGAGTCCTATGTTTGTGACTAATATTAAGTCCAAATGATTTATAAATATATAGAAAGGTAATAAGGAGTCATAAAATGAGTCATATAGACTTAAGTGGGCTCATAAAGAATCAAACTGAGTTGTAAGTAGTCACTCAAAATGATTTAAAGTGATCCATAAGACATAAAATGAGTTATAAGACATAAGAAGAGTTATAGAGTATAAAGGAGAATCATAAAGCATAGAAAAGAGTCATAAAACATATAGAGGAATCATAAAGTATGGAAGAAGGTCATAGAGCAGTTATAGTATCATAAATAGAGTCATAAGTATAAGTCATAAGGGAAAGCATAGATATGAATCATAAGCATAAAGGGAAAAGCATAAAGATATATAGTGGCATAAGCATAATTGATTCTATGGGAATTGGTAATCATAAATAAAGATCAGGGCATAATCTAATCTTATCTGTCACATGATTTGGATGTATAAATTTGTTCCAGATTCTTACACAATTCCTGTGGAGATAGAATAATGTTTTTGTTCAAAACATTTTGAATATATGATAATATATACAACCACCCTCTTCCTCTCCTCTTCAACATCAGTGTACTCAACACTCACACCCATCCTCTTCTCTCCTATTTAATGTAGGTGCACCCAACCCATCCACACTTTCTTCAATATGGGTGCAGCCAATACATGCATGTACCCTCTTCTTCTCTTTAATGTTTGTGCAGCTGACACACCTGACAATGGTGTAAGACCCATCTATGACAGCAGCCCCAGCAATGTCAGAGGGCCTGCCATTGACAGAACACTGACAATGCAGGCCCACTAATGGCATAAGGCTAACAACTAGGATGAAGTAGCAATGCTGGAAGATACATATTTGTGGTAGGTGTTTTGTTCAATGGTATATTATTTATAAATACATATTTGTGGTAGGTGCTCTTTTTCTTTTATTATATTTTTATTTCCTTTGTAATAATATTTTTTATACTACTATTTTTAAATATGAATAAGTCTATATAAAGTATAAGAGAACTATTAAAGTAAGAGCATAAAAAATTTAGTATATATACTGAGTACTTGACTTCTGTACAAGTTATTAAATAAGTAGTGAAAAGGCAGGTATCATGTGACCTGTCATTTATACTTTTACCAACTACTGCTGTAGTTCTTTATCCACCAACATCAACCTTAATCTACAAAGATCAAATACAATCTATTACTTGCTATATTTTTGTTAGATTCTCCAACTCTATTGGGGAATCTGGCAGATCTGGTCACATAGCTGACATCCCTTTCCACTGTCACTGAGACACCCAAACTTCCATCTTTTATTATTAGTGTTTCTTCTCATATACATATTATTAGATACTATTTGATTTGTATAAGTAGTACATGTTTCAGTGAGCTATTCCTCACTTGGAGCAACTTGAATACATCAGTTGTTTTACATACACCACCTACTGTACATCTCTAGCTACTATTGGTGGCAAGGTCAAGTCCCCAAGAGCTCCCTCCCCAATTCTTTTCTAACAATCTTGTACCACTCATTCTACTACTGCTGCTTCCAATCTAGCCACTTCTATAGTAGATCAGCCTGCTACTACAGGCTGCAAGAGGGCAATCTCTACTGCTAATACTATTGGAAAGCAACAAGCTAAGAAGTCTAAACCAGCTTTGAATGTTGAGCCTAAGGAATATCTGAAGGAAGGGAAGGGAGGAAAGGCTTAGGGAGCAAAGGGAAAGATTAAGGGAAAAGCAGCAAAGTAAGTTTCTATTTTATTATATTTTATGCTGTTTTTCACTCTTACTCTTCTCTCCAGGAAAACCTCTGCTATGAAAGATGCAGAGGTTGCAGCTGATGAGGCTCAGGATGATCCTAAACATCTCACTCAGTAAGTCCATTCATTTTGCTTTTATATTTTATTTTAATTAAATTTACTAATT
Source organism: Crucibulum parvulum (assembly GCA_036937015.1). Taxonomy (NCBI): domain Eukaryota; kingdom Fungi; phylum Basidiomycota; class Agaricomycetes; order Agaricales; family Nidulariaceae; genus Crucibulum; species Crucibulum parvulum. The sequence continues at coordinate 10,616 of JASFCX010000238.1, read as the reverse complement.
TACTTTATTATTAGTATTGAGTAGGTTTTAACAGACAGTGGTGCAAGTATTGTACCTCCTGTGCATTTCCACCAATCTCAAGAGCCTTCTTTTCCCAAGGTCACTGCTAGAAGCAGCCACTGTTTACAGCATTCTGAGATGATTATATCCCAGATTAATAAGGAGGAGGGTGTGGTAAAGAAAAAAGAAGAGAAGAAATTAACTGAAAAGGATAAGGATGTAGTAAAGGAGGATAATGAGGAGAGTGGTGGAGAAGTGATTGCTACACCAAGCTTTTATTTATTTATTACTTTTCTGTATTATATTAATTTAGAAATAATAGAAACTCTGATAGCATTAGTGAGAAGTCTATTGATAATGAGACTTCCTCATAAAAAAGTAAGACTCAAGGTATATCTTATATTTTATCTCTTAATTATTATACTGAAATTTATATAATTTGTTTAGATATTATAATAATTGGCCCATCAAAAAAAAACCAAAAAAGTAAATTACTACTATATGGTTTAAGTAAATTTACTTTTATTATCTTCAGATATAATAATGGAAAGCTCAAATCAAAAGGAGGTTTTACAAGGAGCATCTTGAACCCATAATAAGATTACAATATTATATACTGAAATATTAAATTTAATAACTTTATAGGTGGCATTTTACATGGGAAAGCTATAGGTAATACTATGAATATAGCTGATTTCACTGAAGTTCAAGCTGATGAGGATGTAGACTAAGTTCTCACCTCAGAAGTAGGCAAACTGAAATTGTACACCTCTAATAAAGATCCTTAAGATTTTGAAATTGATGCACTAAAGCCTTCAATGGCTGTTAGAGTTCCAGTTTCAAAAACAATAAAATCAGCTCTGGAAGTTCTAGAAAAAAACTATAACCCTATTAAATGTAAGTAACTAATTAATACTTTTATATATAAACTAATGTATATTTTAATAGCTGCTAATTAATGTTTTTATGTTTTTGATGATGAAGGCTTATGGAATGTTATATGTGATTATAAAAATGCCATACATGAAAATATTCCTATTGAATAGACAAAGACAAATGATAAGTATTCACTTTATTTATTAGCAGTAAATTTAATATTAATTTGATATATTCATATTTCTGATATGTTATTTCTGTTTTTAGAGCACTTTTAATCACACTATTCATTTGGACCCAGTTTCCTCTATTATAAACAATTCTTCTTCTAGCAACAAGTCTCTAGTTAAAGCAAAGAAAAAAAAGAATCTTCCAAGAATATTCAATACATAGTTTTTGGAACTTCTTGGTATTGATTCCACTCTGATTGATCATTCAAGTGCTGATAGAAATATCCATTTTGCCTATCAAAAGTATAAGGCTGGAAATGAAGCCATTAAAGAATATAAAGAGGCCATAGCAAAGTCTGGCAATCAGTTTTCCAATTTTCAGCATTTTACTGAAACTGATATCATTGAAATGTTTGTGGCTAAATCATCTTGGCACAAAAGTTATAAACTGTTTGAAAAGACTACTGGATATGAAGTGATGTATAACTGGCTGGAAAAGAATAACAGTGCTCTAGCTAATATTGCTGTCTGGAGATATAAAAAATCTGTTTATGGCCTTCAAGATTTTAAAGAATGGATTGCTGATGCAGAAAGAAAAAAGCTATTGAAGAAGGAATAGATGCAGCTAAAGAAAAGAAGAAGGAAGCAGCAGCCTCTAAAATTCATAAGAAAAGAACCTATAAAGTAAATTAATAACAATTAGTTTCTTATTTCTGTATTTTCCTGTTTTCATCTTAATATTTATAGTTTGTTATCTATGTTTTTCTTTGTCTGCACTACAAAATCTGTACTTGACTGGCTTACTATGCTTTTTATTGTGACTGCTATTGACATAACCCTACCAATTCTCCCTTCCAATCCACTCTATCTATCCTTTGCATATATTCCAGTGTTATGTCAAGCCTCATCTGCACTTACTGACTTTACTGTAGCTGGCCAGTTGGACAATTCCAGCCTCAGACCAATATTCTCTACTATGACAAATTACCAAGCCCTATCCACACAGGACACCCTCAACAACCCCCACTATCATCCCTACTCTGCAATTATAGCCCATATGGGTCACCCATATCCTTCCAGACATGATTGCACCCCACACCCTAACCAAGGACACAAGTTACCAGCACACACATAACTGGTAAGTGCTTGTCAAGTTCTAAGAGATATTATACAAGTCACATTAATTAAAGGCACAGAAATACACTATAATGTTCATATTCTTAAAGGCAAATACAAAAAATGTGAGACTATATACTATGCAGATCATAAGCACATTCCAGAAAATCCAGGTTTAGCTGAAAATGCTTCTAAATGTTAGCAAAATGTATATTTAAATTCAGCCAAGTATTTTAAAATTGGTACAAATACTTGGGTTGATAGAGTTGTTTCAAATGCTATCATAAATGGAATGTACAGTTTTCATGGATCTGCTGCAGCATATACAGAATATTGGAATAAAAGCTTTGATGTAAAATCTCACTCCAATGAAAACTTCAAAATTACTCAACATTAAGTTTGGCAGGCATTTATTCATGAATCTATTAGAACAATTTCTGCTACATCAGGACAACATCTTGAACTCCCAAATAATCTTGATATTGATAAAATTACAAGAGAAGCTTTTGAAGTTTTAGGTGAAAAAGGAATAATAAAAGCAGGAGATTCACATTCTTGTTCTAAATGTACTTAGCTATATAAAGCTATTTCAGATTTTGCAACTGGAAATAATCCAGCTTCTGTAGTTGGTATAGATGATAATTGAGTAGTGCCTCCTATTCAAACTCAAAATAAAAATTTTGAATTAAATGCACTTGAACATAATATAATAGCCAATCCTATACAACCATAAAATACAATTATTGATTATGTTAATATTAAAATAGTTGTTATGGATGGTATTATTATGGGTCCACAACATTGTGCATATGATAATTGTATATCAGATCTTATAAATTCACATGGTGGAGTTTTTTGTGCTGTATATAATTTATAATATGGTCCTAAATGTCATTCAAAAATGCAATTTTCCCAAAAAGCTAAATGCTTTAGCTTGTAGGTGACATATGTCTCAATGGAATTAATATAAATCAAGTTATAGCAGAGACAATTTAATTAGAGTTAGAAAAATGCTTTGCTGTCCTGGAGAAGGTACAGCATGGCAATCAAAAATATAAAGACCTTATCAATCTCATGATATGTCTGCTTAAGAGCTTATACAATCCAAAAATTACTTTAGCACTGGAAAATTTTACTATGTTGAAACTGTATATACATCTTGTGGTATTCTAATTGCTTGGACTAAATTTAATAAATTTGAATCCCAAACAAAAAAACTTTTATGGTTGGAAGAACTTTATCTAACTAAAGAATCAAAATCTGCTTATATTTGCATTGACAAAGCATGCTTGGTTCTACACTCTGCTGTCATTAATGGTGACTGGGAGTGGTTATGAAAAAAAACAACACAATTTATTGTTGATGCCTATCATTATAAAAATTACTGTGTTAATGATTATCTTTGCCATTTATGGTGTAATCCAGCTTCTGCAAATGGTTCTGCACCAAATTTAGTTGTTGAAGAAAGAGATAAAAATAATAATATTGTTGCTAAAAGAGCTTTCAATACTCAAGTAAGTATTATATTTAATTTGATAATTTTCAAATTGGTCATAGTTTTTAAAAGTTTGTAAACGACTTAATTCATGATTGGGTGGTTTTGAATCTATTTTGAAAAGAATGACTCAGAGTAACTTCAACTGGTTTATACATGCTATGCTCTTTTATCACATATAATATATTATTCAGAAGTAAGAGGATATTAAAAGAAAAAAGGCTGAATAAGCTGCAAAAGGGAAAAAAGGAAAAAGAAATAATAATGATGATAATAATAGCACAGATGATGAAGAGGATGTGTTCTAATAGTAAATAATTGTTTTTATTTTACAATGTTTCAATTAATGATTTTTATTTATATATATGTAGTTTATTTTCAATAGCATTTTAGTTTGTTTTATAATTTTATCAAAATTTCTGCATTTATTACTGTTGATATAAAAGTATTAATCAAAAGTTTATATTGTTTGTATTTATTTGTACTTATTTATTTAATTAAATTTTCATTATTTTGTATTTTTATTATTCTTCCATTGTTAATGAAAGTTGATATTATTACTACTTGTTTGTACTTGTTTGTACATATCTAATCCTATTTATTTTATAATGATTTTTAATGATTTTTTCTGATTTTATTTATCAATTTATGTGATTTTTATTATGTAACTTATTTGTATTTATTTGTACAATTGTATTATCTGATTTGGTCTGATTTGGTCTAATTTTTACTGAGTTATTCAATAGTAATATAAAAGAAACTATATCAATATAAGTAAGTTACTAGGAATCAATATTGATTCCTAGAAATAAAAGTAGATTCCTAGGAATAAAGATGAATTCCTAATAGAATCATGGGGGGCTGTAAATTACTGCAAATGAGGTGGAAGATGTATTGTACAGACATTGGCTTTAGCTTATATGCTGTGCCCTTTACAATCTATTTGGTGCCCTAATATTTGCAAATGGTCAGAATAAGAAGTTAGAAGTAAGTCAGAGAGTTAGAGTTATTATCAGATATAAGTCTTAATAATAAAAGTGAGGTAGATAGTGGAGTAAAGCGTTTTAACTTTAATATTCAAATTGCCAAGCAGAGAATACAAGCAAAAGGTATTTATACTATGGAAGATAACTAGGGATGGACTAGAGATGGAATGATAGTATGATGTAAAGAGGCTATGATGATAGTATTGTAAAGACTAAGTAAATGGTTATAATGGAATGAGTGAAATAGAAAGTTAGAAGGGATGATTTGAAAAGGCTATGTAAATTAAAATCAATTATAAGGGAATGTCATATCCTGGAACTTTATTCTCACCTTCCATCCTTCCGACATTCCTTCTGTTCCACTTTCTATTCCACCTTCCATTCATTATCTTCATCCTTTCTTACTTGTATATATGTTTCATCACCATAGTTCTCTTACAATTGATTGTAGTTTTGCATAGCCTTTCTTACATTGCCTCATCTGACTTCCATTACACTTATTCTGTTACAACCATTTATTAGTTTCTACAATACTATCATCATAGCCTCAATACATCATACTACCATTCCATCTTCAGTTCATCCCTAGTTATCTTTTGTAATATAAATATCTTCCACTTGTATCCTCCACTCCTCAGTTCAAATATTAAAATTAAACACTCTTTTCTGATCTACTTTACCCTCATTATTAAGACTTATATCTGATAATACTTCTGATCCTCTAACTTGCCTCCAGCTTCTCATTCTGACTATTTGCAAATACTAGGACACAGAATAGATTGCAAAGAGCACAGCACATAAGCTAAAGCTAATGTCTATATAATTTACCTTCTGACTCAACCAATATATCCTTCTGCTATCTTCCAACTTTTTGCTATTTGACAGGGAACTATGATGATAAAATGTATATATAAATAAAGAAGAATAAAGATTATAAATGGAAAGTAGAATAGAAGGAATATTGGAAGGAAGGTCAAAAGGATGGAAGGTGAGTATGAAGTTCCAGAATGTAACAGTGTTTTCTCCTTAGAAACCAAACCCTTGAGGTCTGTGTATCTGTTTGTACTTGTTGAAGAATGAATAAATGTTATGTTAAGTTAAAATTTTCATCTCTTCCTTATATCTGCATTATATTTGTTAAGTGCACCTCTCCTCCTGCCTCTATTTTTAGTTAATATATTTCCCTCAACCCTCAAGGATTTGCTCAAACTTCAGCAATAGCTCCAATGGAAGTAAGAGCAAGATCAGAAGGAGCATGAAGCAAGGGATCAGATGTATTAGGCTCAGATGGCTGAGTTGGGTGCTGTTGTGGCTGCAGTAGCAGCTGAGTAAAAGTGGTTAGATGAGGAGCAAGAGTAAAAGGAGAAGTAGGTGACAGAGAAGCAGAAGGCAAAAGTAAAGAAACAGCCAGTGGTAGAGATACCACTGAGGGCTATTTCAGAAGATACTTTGGAGGCAGTAAGGGCACAGAAGAAATAGGAGTGCTAGAAGGAAGCTGCAGCCTAAAAGGCTTAAAGGGAAGAAAACAGAAGGTGGTAAATGTATTAGACAATAAAAAGGATGAATATCAGGTGAGTAATCTTCAAGATTTTTTATTAAATTAATTCTGACTTATGTTTTGCAGCTATTAGATAATTCATGGAAGACAGCACCTAAGAGTAAGGATAAGGATACAGGGCAGGTGAAGCAAAGTAAGGAATATATACCTATCAATATATTATACAAACTTTATATGAAAGGAAGCCATAAGTGCTTTTGACCAATGTAAATCCCTTTTTAGTAATCCATACTTAATGCTAATCACTTATCCAGAATTGGTGGTATTATGTGTTAGCAGTGCCATAACTTAAAGAAAACTTGCAAATACCTGAGAAAGGTGGTCAAGCCACAAAGGAAGCATTGGGTGGAGGATAATGGAGAATAGATGAAAATGGAGGAGTAGCAGAGGGTGGAGGATTGCAGACCAAGCAGTTGCTTACCATAATTTTAGAAGAGATATGTGAATTATGGAAAGAGATACATAAGCTCTAGAAGCTTTAATAGGAAATTTTTGTTGAGCTTCAAGTCATGATAGTAAGGCAGGCAGAGCTAGGCTAAGGCAATAGGATGGACATAGACTATAGTGGTATTAAGTGAAGACTATGTATGTGGTACAAATGAGTATATTTATGCTATATGTAACTGTCATGAATCGCTTATTTTGATTATTGTTTTTCTTTTCTTTTCTAATTATTAAGAACAGTTTCTATAATTTCAACAACAAAACCAAACAAAGCCAGCTCATATTGATACATGAAGATAACACACAGTAGTCGTACTTATTTCATTTCAAGTCTATTCTTAGTAAATATAAACGTTTGTAACACATGTCGCAGTATGCAGCCGCAGTGTGCAGTAGATACATTAGTTACATATGGTTCCCTCATTATTTGAACATGCTCTAGTCGCACCTTATATGCATGGTCTTTTAATATATATAGTAGTAGTAGTAGTTCTTATTCTATAGTCTTTAGCTGGTCATTTCTTACCACCAATACTAGAGGTCTCTACTCCCCCTTCCCTCTTCTCTCTCTAAGTTGATAGTTTGCGTATCAACCTCAGCACTCTCTCTGAGTAGATAGTGTTGATGTGCCTGACAAAAGCTAAAGACTCTCCTCACCGACTTTGATACTCAAACCTCCTCAAACCTCGTTACGTCCCTTTCTCTCACTGTTCATCATCACTCACCCTCCCCATTCTACCCCATCCCTTTTCATTATCATCTTAGCTTACATTAGAGAATATTGTGTCAGTCAGACCAGACAACATAACAAAGAGAAACATTGAGCCCGTCTCTTTGTAGTTGATTGTCAAGGGAGCATACTTGATCTTCGGAGACAGTATAATCCGCTAGTGGCTTTTTGGAAGAGAAGAAAGCGCTAGTTCTGCATCTCAAGAAAGCAGTCTCCATATTCACATCTCCCTACTATTCCGTTTGAAAGGTCCACTGTTGGTTAACAGTGAGAAGCTACACTTCACAGTTTAGCACAGAATTTGTATGCCTGTAACCAGATCTCAAACTGCTCGTGTACTCCACTCCCACACCATCCACACACTCCCCTATACACCTAAACCCCACTGTCAACCTGTTTACCAAATTATCACGCCCAAGGAACTATCCCTGAGATCCCCATCATCCAATCCCAAACCCCCGAATACCTTGACACCCTCAAATACCCTACCCACCACAACACACCGATCTCCACCGCCACACCCTCTGACTTTGAAGCTTTTGTAGACTCCTATGATCCCAACGACCTCCCGGTAGATATCTACGCCGGAAAGGAACTTCTTGCCCAACCCAAATCTTGGTTACACCTTATCAAAAGATTAACTCAAGATGTCGACACCTGAAGGACAACAACCCTTCACTCCCACTATCTACCCCCTGGTCAACCCCCCCACCATTTCTCAACTGATCTACGACTTGGTAGTAGCCATATTGGCACTATTAAGAAGCTGGGTCCCCTTTTTACAACAGTCAATGGAAGCAACCGAGAAGGTTGCAAATGCAATGAAACTAAGAAACAAACATGCTGGACCTCGTCTGAAGCCAGACAAGCTGAAAGGCTACCACGGTGACAAGGCACAGGCATCAAACTGAATGAAAGGAATAGAGGTCTATTTCGTTCAAATGAAAATTGAAGAAATGGCACACTCCGAGAGGATTAACTTTGCATTAAGCTTAATCTCTGGAGGAGAAGGAAACAGAGCTACCAATTGGATCAGCAACTGTTATACGGCTATCATGCGGGATTGGTACTTGGACGAACAAGGACAGCGTGATGACCCGGTGAAAGAAAGAATGAGTAACTGGAAATTGTTCAAGGAAAGCTTCTTTGCGCATTTTTCATCTTACTCGGAACAACAGGATGCTTAGGACGCTTTGGAAAAGTTATACCAGGGTAAATGGAACACTGAGAATTATGTACAGAAATTCTGGGAGCTTGGACAGCTTACAGGATATAATGATGAAACCCTGATCTATAAATTCAAGGCAGGAATAGACACGGATTTACTGGCAATCATCGTTACTGCCAGGAAACCCAGGACAATTGCGGATTACATGGAATTCGCCATTGAACTCAACAGGGAACTCAGAAACATTGATAGGAACCGGAAAAGACAGAAAAACTTTAGAAGTCAAGTTGCGGCATCAAAAGTTAACACCGGAATCCAACCGAAAACCCAGACACAGACACCCCCGGCAAAGGATCCCAATGCGATGGACATTGACGCCATGAGGAAAAATGGACAATGTTTTAATTGCCAACAGAAAGGACACATCAGTAAGGACTGCCAACAGCCCAGAAAGCCTAGGCAATATACAACTCAAGTAGTTACCATGGACACACCAGTAGTGAGTATATCCATGGACACCAGTAGTACTACCATACCAGTAATTTATAGCCCCAAATTACTGAAAATTGCCGAGCAGCTTTGCAAAGCGGGTTTTCAGTAAAGTCAGACATAAGCATGAATGTGCTAACTATGGACAATTCCTCTTTTATATCTTCTAATGTAGTTATTTCAAATTTGAAATTTGATGATTTATTGAAGAAACAAAATAAATTGAGTGCTAGGAAATTCAATGGAACAACGGTTAAGAATGGAAGTGTTGAATGGACCACTAGACAGATTAAGATCTACAAACCAGAAATGGCAATTGGAATTCTTAATATATGGGTTCATATGAAACGATCTAAGTAAGTCTCCAACCAAACAATTGAGGACCTTAATAAACTCACAGACAAAGAAGTGATTGAGGCCCTTAACAAATTAAGACAACCTAAGAAGTACATTCAAGGAAACAATAGACAACAGATGGATCTGGAACTAATTGCCCAAACAATTGATGATAAACGAAAGTTTAAATTAGTTGCCTTACTCGACAGTGGCTGTACCGGAAGTTGCATTGATGCAACGTTTGCCAAAGAAAACGGAATCAACATGCACAAATACCCGCATCCAATTCCCATTTACAACATAGATGGAATGTTTAACTCTGGAGGATTAATTACAGATTACGTCGAAATGAATGTTTGGATCAAAGATCATCAGGAACAACTTCATTTTGCAGTATCCAATCTCGGAAAAGCCCAGATGTTCATCGGTCACGAATGGTTAAAACTTCATAACCCTGAAATCAACTGGAAATATTTGAAAATCGAGTTTACCAGATGTCCTCTGGAATGTACTCCATTGGTAAAAACCCTACTACCAGAAAACAATGACAATACCCTTAAAATTGACGAACCTGATATCGAAGAGGGAGAACACCTTCTAATCATTGATCTAAATCGTGAAATGGAAAACAGAGCATTCCAAACTAAATCGTCTAAAATAGCTGAGGAACAAGCCAAAGCAAAAAAAGACAAAAACGTTTGAACAGTCAGTGCCAAAAACCTACCATGAATTTAAGGATATCTTTTTAAAGGAGTCTTTTGATAAAATGCCACCAAGACAACCATGGGATCATGCAATCGAACTAATTCCAGACACTAAAGTTCTAGATTGCAAAATCTACCCTTTGAACCTAGCCGAACAAGGAGAACTTGATAAGTTCCTTACGGAAAATCTTGAATCAGGACGAATCAGACCCTTAAAGTCACCGATGGCATCACCATTTTTCTTTGTCAAGAAAAAAGATGGAACCCTTCGCCCAATACAGGATTACCAACAGTTAAATGACATCACAATTAAAAATAGATACCCTCTGCTGCTTATTCAAGAATTAGTTGATAAGCTCAGAAAGGCAAGGTATTTTATGAAATTAGATGTCAGATGGGGATTCAACAACGTCAGGATAAAAGAAGGCAATGAATGGAAAGCAGCATTCCAAACCAATCGAGGATTATTCGAACCATTAGTCATGTTCTTTGGATTAACCAATTCACCGGCAACCTTCCAAACTATGATGAATACGATCTTTAA
>JASFCX010000236.1:0-15664 GCA_036937015.1 Crucibulum parvulum | reverse complement strand
TATTGGGGTTTCATGATCGATCAAACTTGCGGCGAGATGTTCCCGTACTTCCTAGGCTTCAAAAATTCAAAAATTTCTGAGAAGACAGGATGTATCACATCCACAGCTTCATGCGAGGTTGCTCTTACATACAGTAGAGGGTGGATATTGTGAATCCAACTCAAATGAATGTGAGCCTGAGCAGAATCAACGGACATCATATGAGTGCTAAAAATAGATAATCTAGACAATGTTCAAAATAAACGATCTATTGTTAGATTGGTTGCTATCTCCATCTCGGCTAAAGGAAAACAGAAAAAAACCCACACTTCCAAGTTTCAACCTTCCTAGAAAGCAAAGTTCATCTGATTTGCGAATCTAATTCATCTTGTGGTCCGCACGACGATTGCATGGGACGAGAGATCAAATCAATAATCATATCAGAATTCTCTTCAATAACTCTCTACGAAATTCAATGTTGATCATAGCCTCATAGGATGCCACGAGAGGCATGCTAGGCAAATTAATTTGATGATTATCGTCGAATTGAAGTTTGTAACATTGGTTGCAACCTATGAATTGACACCATCTATTATGTACTTATAGACATCTCAAAGCAGACGTTGATCCTAACGAGACGGCGGGTCCGAAGTCAGAGTCCGTCGTTTCCAACGACCGTGTTAAAATCATTGACGATTCTCCACCAGATAAGGATGTAAGATGCATATCTACAGCATAAGCTGTGGTGAGAACGGTTTCGCAAGAATAGATTATCCAGTACGCGAGAGTACCACAACAGACTCGCACCACCGACCCTGAGGTGTGTGAGATGCCACCGCCCTAGAAGTCCATCTCGGTAAGCCATCGTCGCTTACCTCTTCCCCTTGGTCCTCATCCTCCAACTCTGCCTTCCTGAGACGGACGCTACTGGCGGTGATTTCCATGATTTCATCGTCACCCATGTACGCTAGTGCTCCCTCGAGGGTCATGACGCGAGGAGAGGCGAGCACAATCTTTTCATCCGCAGCGGTAGCAGGGATGTTCGTGAGCTGCTTTGTGACGCAGGGGTTGATGCATAAATCTTGGGACTTGGAGGATTCTCGAATGACTATTCCAGGGTATACTGCGAGAAGGAAGGCGGAGCGGTAAGCTATAGTGGAGAAGAGGAGGGAAAGAAGAAAATACCTTGTGTTTACGGGTGAATGAAGAGTGTTCCGAGAGCTTGAAGGAGAGCCACTGCGTATCCGGCTGATTCACCGAGTGCCATCGAGATGAGAGACCCATTCCTTCCGGTATCGATGGCTCCCTTGTAGGGTTCGTGGTCCTTGAAGTTGTGGTTGATAGTTCTGCGAAGGATCATATCAGTATCATGCCATGCAATACAGCACGGAAATTGCTGCATACCCTTGTCCATGAACGTCATTCTTGAATTCACCAGCCATGTATTTAATGAGACCGCAACATCGGTCTCTACTTCCTCGTAGGTACGTTTGCGGATGAGCTGAGAGGTGAGCTTGCCGCCCTCCCTCCCAGTCATAGAGGAGTGGTTGGTATGGATGGGGATCGAGATCGTAGGCGTGTCGATGGGGGTGGTAGAGAGCGGCTGTTGGCCCTCGCCTCACCCCGAGCGTGTACCAAGGTGACGTTGACACTACCACCTTTAGCCTCAGCAACACTGACAATCACACCAGCGCCAGCCTTGCCACGTTCAACGCGTTAGAGTCTCCGACAGCCAAAGATTTTCTTAACTTTCCCATCTCGCGTCTTCTTCCCTTCCTCGTCGATCGCCTGGAGCGTGTCCTCCCATGTTGAGAACTCTGCTCTTGATGTGGCCAAGGTAGAGCGCATCGATATACGCGTCGGCTTCCACTTGGACTGCGAGCACGGAAAACTAGGGCCTTACATCGAAGGCGTCCTGGGGCGGGGACATGCTTGAGGATGAAGCTGAACAAGGCGGTCATGCCGTCCACCATACTCATGATACGCTCCACCTTCCCTCCAAAATCTGCGTGTTCAGGTGTACCGACGATGTTAATCAAGTTGCCATCGTGCCTTACGCTGCTGCACTTGGAAAGAATGGTGATACTACGCTCATACTCGAAGTCGTTCGAGTCCATAACAAAGGAGATGAATCGATCGAGTGCGCTGTCTGTGGTGGTGATGCTGATGGCAGAGGTGGTTGTGGGCGTGGATAAAAGCTGTTAAGTGCTTGATAGTACCAGATTGATGTAGCAGTTGGTCCACAAGTGTAGTTCTTCTGTGCTCAACTGTAGAAAAACGTGAAGTTCTTCGACAATGAGCAGATGAATAAACATGGACCATGAGCGATGATAGCAACATCCCGTATTCTCTGTCTCGGTGATCCCTTCCAGGACATTCGCGCATTTAGAGATCGTAGAGCTGAACGTCCAGACGTACTTGCACTTCCAAGTGTGCGACTTTGCGCCAGCGTACGAGTTTTTTATGACTGGCGCATGAGACCAAATTAGCAATTGCGACTGGGCTCTGGAGAACGCTATCAACCTTCAAGGGGGTAAGAGCTTTAGCCCTCTTCTTACACGCGAACGAACGGTGGAAGACAACATCCTGCTGAAGCAAAGATCTACGCGTCAGAGGAAAGTTGGATGCGGCTCGGCTTCGAATAGAAAATTTTAATCATGAACAGCCCGAGCGGCGGTAACCTAGCTAATTGCCGCTGGAGCGCTTACAGTGGGCTGAGAGCTCGGTAGCCGTGCGGGTGCGTGACATTGCGTATGACACAGCAAAGCATCACAAACGTTGACCCAACCGTGATTTTAGAACCACTTTAGAAGTTGCTCTCCCTCACTATGAGTCTCATTCTCTCACTTCTTCGCTACTGGACCTCTGTTGATTCTAGGCTATCTTTTTTCTGTCATGTTAGAAGCTTACAGAAGCTTATAAACCTTCGTCTTATTGGTTCTCTGATCTAAAGGCCCGCTGCTCTGCCAACTCTTGGTGCTTTGGCTATTTCTGAACGACATCCTGCACGTAGTGGAATGCTTCCGTCAGAACACTCAAGAAATTTGAAATATAATTTATTACTCTGCCGCTTCTTCAACGCGTTACAGCTATTTCGTAAGTCGTTTACCCTCGTGCTCCACGTATTCATCCTCATATATCACCCCTTTTCTGAGATTTTAGCTATCCTATCCACACTCCCTTGAAATAATCTCCATCTACCTCGATTGTTTCCAAATTCTATCCATCTAAATGTCTTGCATATTGGCCCATATGTGTATCTTCATTCAAAGGCTATTATCCATTCTTGTGCTTGCTGTCAGCTTCAGCGGAGCTGCGTGTTGGTACAAATGACTTAGATTGACTTAAGATTAAAATTTACGTTAGCTAACTGCTTTTCAAGCCATGCACGACTTCAACTAATCTCTACAAATATACCCACAAGCATCGCAAGTTCTACCAGCTCCAACATTCGTGATGGCTGTAGCTTGCCAATCCCCCGCTTCACCAACGCCTACCAACCTCAGGTCTCCCGACTTTTTAAAAAGGCCTGTGGACCAGAACTTTTTGGATATCCCTTTCAAATCACGCTTCCATGTTCGTCAATACGATAGCTCCAATGTCACACAGGTGATCTCAGATGTCCAATGTTATTTTGTCGATCACTGGCCTTGGAAGTCAAATAAAGAATGCCAAAGCTACCTGGATGCTGATTTGGAGTGGGTGATACTCTTAGGATATCCAGATATGCTTCCGGAGCGCGCTCGACCTTGTTCGATTTATATTGTCTGGACCATCCTCCTTGATGACGCAGTGGATAGCTGGAGTCCACAGGATGTACGTATAGAACTTTGGCTCCCGATTAGCGATAATTGCTTATTCAGTTATCTTTGATATAGTTGAAGATGTTTGTTAAAAGTTGCTACCGCATGCTCAAGGAGTTTGATTGCCAAGTTAAAGAGGTAGAACAAGAACGGGAAAGCGAGAGCGTAGATCTAAAGATGATGCGCGATATTTTCGATCGAGTGATGGCAACAGATATCTCGGATCCCGGTACACCTAGTGCTGCTCGTAATTTATGCCGGGGTATCTGCCAATGAGTGCTCACTACCGCAAGTATCTCTGAGAGGAAAGGCGCCATGCACAGTCCTTCATTGGAAGCCTATTTAGATTTTCGCGTGCAAGACTCTGGAGCGTGGTTGGTTTCTTTTTGTGGTTCCCACTTCTCTCGACGCTATATGCTGAATTATTCCCTAGTTTATCCAAGGAGTTGATTGCCTGGGGCTGTGGACGTCCGATTAAACAGCACCTGTGGGAGGACAGCAATTTAAAGCTCCTCGATAATCTCACAAGTCGGCATGCGTCGCTCGTCAACGATCTCGTCTCATATTGGCGTGAAACTGAAGTAGCGAAACAAAGCGATACCGGAGAGGTATCTAAAGCCATTGCTAACGCAGTGGCATTCATTTTTCAAGAAAGAGCGTTGGATGAACACGACGCAATTCAATTTTTATGGCATTATCTCTCTGACTTAGAGGTGGAGATGTTGAAGGTGGAAGAGGTCATTAAGACGATGTATTCCGACGGGGATCTTAATGAGGTAGAGAGACACATCGACTCTATGAAAGCACTGTGTGCTGGGAATATTGCTTGGTCTACTAGGTGTGGACGGTATAATACACCTTTCTCCAATTAATAGACGTTGACGCTTTAATGATCGTACATTTTACACTCCTGGTGGTTCACCAGCCTATTTAATAATAAAATACTATTTAAGTACAAGACGTAGAACATAACGTTTATCTACTTGTAAGAAAGCATTAACAGCGGGTTCGCATTCATCACCAACATCTCGACGTAGTTGAACCAGGTTCCCGTCTCGGGTTCAGGTCTTTTCGCATCTGAAATCGAGCGGTGCTAACTTAAGCTGATGTCCAACTGAGTTTATAAAGAAGGGATGAGAGATCAAATCATATCATACCAAAATTCTCTCTCCAATCTCTCTCCATGAAATTCGAAATTGGCCATAGCCTCCTAAGATGCCTCACGAGACGTATACTAGACAATCTGATTGGTGATTACTGTCGAATTAAGGTTGGTAATATTGGCTATAATCTATGAATTGACATCATCTACTAAATCTACTTGTAGCCATCCCAAAGTAGACGTCGATTCTGACGAGGTTGAAGCGACACTCCGTCTTCATTCCCAACGACTGTATTAAAATCATCGACGATCCTCCGCCAGTAGTATGAGGATGCACGATGTCTATCTGCAGCGTAAGCTGTAACGGTGAGCATGACCTCGCAAGAACGACGCCTCCATCACGCGAGAGAGCACTATCACCGCGCCCATACATCCTCTTCGATATGTAAAGCGCCGCATTCCAGCTCAGCGCCTGCTGCTATAGTGCAGGACACTAAGAGGCGACGTCTCAGGGCCGGGGTCAAATTTTATTTTTACGGGAAAATCTCCCGGATTAGGAAGGAAACCAGGTCGAATATGCGTAAAAATGAAATCTCCGAAAAATCTCCTGTCACGTGATTAAAATCTACTTTTCCGGTTTCTAAAAAACAAAATTGTGTGTAGCAGAAACAGAAGACCAGAGTTTTTAGATTGCTTGCGAAACAAAAAATCTGTAAGCATTCTTTCAAAAGTTGTGGCACTACATGGACACTTACAAGTACCAGCTTCACGACGAGATTAGAAATTCTCGATAACCCTGCGTAGGCATAGATTGCCTCTTATCTTTTGATGAGATTACTTTATAATAGGTAATTAAGAGACATCAAGACCCTTAAGGGTTCAAAATCTACTTTTGGGGTACATTTTTTCTGAAAATTTTGGAATTTCAAGATGAAGTTGAGTTCACCTGAGAGCTCTCATCAAACTGAGTCGATTCCGATGATTTTCGGACTTTTATGGCTCTTTTTTGGGTCGAAGATAGGTGATCAAAATTTGGAGTGCCAAGAGGTCGGTTTTGGCCGTCCTGCACTGTATCATTGTAATGATAGCAGCAGCCAATCAAACGTGTTTATGTCACAATAGCAGCTGCTATCACCCACCAGCATACTTTGTGCGCTGTCCCTTGTGGAACCCTTGAGGCTACACATAAGCGCTGATCGGCGCATACTAGAAGCCGGCGTATATGAGATTACTGGTGTTAGTGCTCAGGCGATGCTTTTTTCTTAAAAAGGCTCTCGGAAGAGGCTCTTAAAATTTTACTTCGCTCTCATCCTTCAGTTTCGAGGTGTTATATCAAATCCTTCTACACAATTACTGACCTCATCATTTCTAAATTAAACAACTATGGACGAGAGTATGCAACGTAAACTTCTTAAAGAGGCTTTATGTCAACAGTTTGCTAGGTATGTGCTTTTTCTCATTTTTCTTCAATGAACCAATGCCAAGCCCCCATTGTCGCTGAATGAATAGAATACATTTGGCCATCAAAGCCATCCAAGCTGCTATTTTTAGCATTTCACGGGCCAATCGAAGCGAATATCATCAGAGCATTACAACGGAAGCTGCCCACTCTAATTCCACTGCAACTGTGGTAGCTGGGTGTGCGATTACGGATAACAATTCCTCCACCAACACAAACTCGTATAACAGCGATAAAAACACCATTCTTAGATCGTATAACCGTGTGCGAAACCATGGCATAACCAAGATTAACATTTTCAATGCTAAAGAAGTAACAGTGATTCATTCGACATGCACTGAATGTGCTCATAGAATTCCTTCCAACGCATCGGCAGACATTTATGAGGAGTAATAATACCTACATACTTCGCACTTGTTGTAAATTTTCATGCATTGTACATACGATCTCCGGATTTGTTTATCATAGCTTGTAGTCAGTGCGGGCTTCTTCTGCAGGGAGTTGCATTGAGAAATGAGATCAAACGCAGTACGAATTTACGAAAGCATATTGAGTTCAGAACCTAGGAGACCCCAAAGAGTCACAAGCCTGCCACACAACCGCCTGCTATATAAAACACCCCACTATATTGAATGGACTTGCTGCATCATACAAGCTCTGCACACTCCAACACTCATGGAAGAAGAAAAACCTTGACAGAAGTGGGTAACATCGGTTGTAATCTATGAATTGATATTATCTATTATGTACTTGTAGCCATCTCGAAGGAGACGTTGGTTCTGACGAGACTGTAGCCAGAGTCTGTCTTCATTCCAAACGACCGTATTAAAATCATAAACGATCCTTCACCAGTATTATGAGGATATGCAGGATGTCCATCTGCAGCGTAAGCTGTAACGGTGGGCATGACTTCGCAAGAACGGCTCCCCTATTACGCGAGAGAGGCACCATCACCATTACCCACACCCATCCATCCTCTTCGATGTGTGAAAGTACCGCATTCCACCTCAGCAACCCCATTGTCACTTGCCTCACTTCTGCCCCTTGTTCCTCATTGGCCGACGCTCAGCTCGAAGCCCTCACGGTGGATGGCCTCCAGTAGTACATCCAAATGTAGGACACCGCGCCCGCGGAGCTCGAGGGACTTGGAAGTCGGGCCGGGGAGTATCTTCAGTGCCACATTTGTCTCTGCCTCCGTATATATCCGCTCACAGATGAGCTGGGAAGTAAGCTTCGTCCCCTCCCTCCCCACCATGGACAAATCATTAGCATGAATGAAGATGGACATTGCAGGTGTGTCGATAGGGGTGATAGGCAGCGCCCGTGGGCCTTCTGCGCTCCATCCCTCATAGTGCATGAGGGTGACATTCACATACCCTCCCTCAATCCCTGCAATACTGTCAATTTCACCTGCACTGACCTCAGCGCGTTCAACATGCTCTAGTCCGCGGTGACCAAAGATCTTCTTGACTTTCCCCTTGCCCAGCTTGTTCTCCTATTCGACAATTGCCCAGAGGGTGTCGGAGACTTTGAGGATGCTGCTCTAGATGCACCCCAGGTAGAGCGCGCCGACATACAGGTCTGCTTCTACTGGATAGTGAGCATGGAGAAGGAAGAGGTGCGGTCGAGGTGTGGGAGGGAGGGGATGTGTTTGAGGATAAGGTCAAAGAGTAGGGTCATGCCGTGTGGTGGATCAGAGGAGGTGCTGGTGCTTTCGGGGAGCGAGTCGCGGGCCGAGCCTTGTTTTGCGGAAGCATAGAGTAAAGGGTAGTCGGCTTGTTTGTCCGTGGCGCTGAGCATGACAAAGAAGGTGAAGAGGCTGCTTTGTACTTGGACGAGTCGGGCGTTCAGACGGTCAGCTTTGTTCAGTACAACGAGGGGTCTGGAAGGTCCATAGTCAGATGAATGATAAAGTGGAATAATAGAAACACACGCACTTGAGCCCACGACTGAGCACTTTGCTCAATATGAACCATGTCTATCATCAGGCCCTCTGTAACATCCACCACGAGGGCCACACCGTCCACCATACTCATGATACATTCCACCTTGCCTCCAGAGTCCGCATGTCCGGGTGTGTCCACTACGTTGATCAAGTTTCCGTTATACCGTACACCAGTGCATTTGGAGAGGATGGTGATACCCCGCTCATGCTCTAAGCTGTTCGAGTCCATGACACACGTGATGAATCCGTCATCAAGTGCGCTGTCTGTGGTGGCGGTGGTGGCTGCGGAGTATGTTGTGGGTGTAAATAAGAGTTGTTGTGTCGTTGTTAGCCGCTTGATGGGACCGGATTGACGCAACAGCTGGTCTATGAGAGTCGTTTTTCTGTGATCGACTACAGACAAATGTTAGCCTGGTCAAAGACAGAGAGAGAAGCTGAACGCGCACCACGGGCAATGATAGCTACATTCTGTGTCCTCTCAGCTTCCATGATTCCTTCCAGAGCACCTGCACGTCTGGAAACCATAGAGCTGAATGTCCGCACGTACTTGCACCCAAGTTGGCTATTCTGTGCTAGCATTCCAGCTTCAAGAGTCGTAACATGAGAAGAGTTGAACACAATCTTTTCATCAGCACGGATGTTCATGAGCTGCACCTTGACGCAGGGGATGTCATAGATCTTGAGACTTGGGGCATTTGCCAACGAGCATCTCGGGGTATGCTGCAAGAGTGGAAGCAGAACGGTGGGCTATAGTGAAGACGAGAAGGGAAAGAAGAATATACCCTGTGTTTGCAGGTGAATGAAAGTGTTGCGTGAGCTTGGGAGGGAGCTATTGCATATCTGTTGACTCACAGAGAGCCATCGAGGCAAGTGCTCCACTCCTTCAGGTATCAATGGCTCCCTGGTGTAGCAGTTGGTCCACAAGTACATTTTTACCATGTTCGACTGTAGAAAAATGTTAGGTTCTTCGACAATGAGCACATAAATAAATACGTACCATAAGAAATGATAGCAACATCCTGTATTCTCTGTTTCAGTGATCCCTTCCATGGCATCCGCACGCCTAGAGATCGTAGAGCTAAACGTCCTCATGTACTTGCGCCTCCAAGCGTGTGATTTTGCGCCAACACTCTGGTTTTCGCGAATAGCGCATGGGATTGAGCCGGGAATCACGACAATGTTCTGGAGAATGACATCAATCTTCGAGGTGGTAAGAGTTGTAACCTTATTTGTATACATGAACGAACGGCAAAAGACAACATCATGCTGCGGCAAAGACGCGGATGTAAGAGCAAAGTTGGACGTGGCTGTGTCAAAAATTTGGATAATTGACGGCCCGGGCAGTGGTAATCTAGGCCTAGCCAATTGCCGCTCAAGTGCTTACAGGGAGTGTGATAAACGTTGACCCGTGGTTTCAGGACCCCTCTGCAAGTTGCTCTCCCCACTGTGAGTCTCATCTTCTGTGGCACATTTTCGCAACAGGGACTCTTTCAATTCTGGGCTATCTTGTATCTGTCAATGTTAGAAGCCCATAAATCTTGATCTTCTTAGTTTTCTGATCTAAGAACCCTCTGTTCTGGCAACTGACATTCTGTATGTAGTAGAATATTTCCGTCCGACCAGAACATAACAGCATACTCAAGAAAATTGAAACATACTTTATTACTCGGCCTCTTCTTCAGCTGGTGCTTTATCGACGCCACAGTTACCAATGTACATTGTCTCCCTAAAAGTCCCAGTTTGTTTAGCCTCGTCGTCTTTCTCCAAACGGTCTTTAAAATGGTCATTTCTCCGCTTAGTGTGCATACTATATTCTTTGTTATGTATCAGGACTCTGGCAGAGCGTACTTTCGTTTTTATTGGCCTTTCGCCATGGGGTCAAACCAGGAGCTGTGGCCGAGTACATAATCTTGAAGCGTGTCAACCGTCTCATAAGTTACCTACCCTCAAGCTCCACGCATTCATCCTGTTATCATCACCTTCTCGGAGATTTCAGCTATTTATCCTATCCACACACCTTTGAAATATCTCCGTCTACCTTCATTGTTTCCAAAGGCTATCATTCATTCTCATGCATGCTGTCAGTTTCAGCGGGGCTGCATGTCAGTGCAAATAACTTTCGTTGGCTTAAAACCAAAAATTACGTTTGCTAACGGCTTCTCAAGCCATGCAAGACTTCAACTAATCAGTACAAATATACTCACCAGTATCGAAAGTTCTACCTGCCCCAGAATTCGTGATGAGTATAGTTTGCCAATCCCCCCCTCCACCAACGCCTTGCTCTGGATCTTCCGACTTTTTAAAGAGGCCGGTGGGCCAGAACTTCCTAGATATCCCTTTTAAAACAACCTTCCAAGTTCGTCAATACAATAACTCCGCTATCGCACCTGTGATCTCGGACGTCCAACGCTACTTCGTCGACAACTGGCCTTGGAAGTCAAATGAAGAATGCCAAAGCTTCCTGCATGCCGGTTTCGAGTTTTCGGCACTCTTGGGATATCCAGATATGCTCCCTGAATGCGTTCGACCATTTTTGATTTATGTTGTCTGGGGTTTCCTCATTGATGATGCGGTGGATAGCTGGAGTCTACAAGAGGTACCTAGAAGTTTGGCTCCCGATTAGTGATAATTTCTTATTCGGCCATCTTTTGTCTAGTTAAAGATATTTCTTAAAGGCTGCTACCGCATGCTCAAGGAGTATGACTGCCAAGTCGAAGAAGTAGAAGAAGAAAGAGAAGGCCAGAGCATATATCTAACAATCATGCGCGATATTTTCCATCGAATTATGGCAACGGAAATCTCAGATCCCGGTGCACATAGTGCTGCTCGTAATTTATGCCGGGGTACCTGCCAATGGCTGCTTACTACCGCAAGTATCGCTGAGAGGAAAGGTGCCATGCATAGCCCTTCATTGGAAACCTATTTAGAATTTCGCGTGCAAGACACTGGAATGTGGTTGGTTTCTTTTTGTGGTCCTTACTTCATCGATGCTATAAACTGACTGTTCCTTAGGTTGTCCAAGGAAATGATTGCCTGGGCGTGTGGACGCCCTATTAAACAGCATCTATGGGAAGACAGCAATATAAAGCTTCTCGACAATCTCACAAGCCGGCATGTGTCGCTGGCCAACGATCTCTTCTCGTATCGGCGCGAGATAGAAGTAGCCAAACAAACCGGTACTGGTGAGGTATCCAAAGCCATTGTTAACGCGGTGGTATTTGTTATTCAAGAAAGAGCATTGGACGAGCAGGATGCGATTCTCTTTTTATGGAATTATCTTTCTAAATTAGAGATGGAGATGTTGAAGGTAGAAGATGCCATTAAGCTGACGTATTCTGGTGGGGATCTCAATGAGGTAGAGAGGCACATCGAGTGTATGAAAGCACTGTGCGCTGGGAGTATTGCTTGGTCTTCTAGGTGTAAACGATATAATACTCCTCTCTCCAATTAGTAATAGATGTTGACGCTTTAATGACCATACATTTTACAATCCTGATGATTCACCAGCCCATTTAATAATAAAGTATTATTTAAGTATAAGATGTAGAAGATAGTGTTTTATCTACTTGTAAGTACAAAGAACTAACGGCGGGTTCGCATTCTTCACAAAGATCTGGACATTAGTCGCAGAACCATTGGGTTCCCACCTCAGATGCAGGTATTTTCGCATCTAAAATCAAGCGGTCCTCATCGAATCTATCTGCCGCCGCGTCACTGATACCATCACTCTCTTCTCCAGGCTTAACCTAGACGAGAGCGTGGACAATATATGAGTATGTCGATTTTGAGAAGTTGCACGCTACACTGGATAGCGACTATCCCTATGAGACACGCTCTGTCTGAAGCACAATGATAAAGTGAACTTGAGCGTGTCTTCCTGATGAACCCACCAAGACTTCAAATTGAACTGTACTGTACGGGCTATTCAGGAGCTGGAAAAGGCTTAACTTTGTAACATCTGCTTTTTCTAGCCATTCTGAGGAGCAGCGTCATTCTACATGTTATCGCACAATCAATGTGATATCTAAATCACCACGTGCCAGATGACTTTCGGGTTTACACAACTTTCATTTACGGAAAGGTACACTACCCACACGTGGTAGGCAATGTTTCGATCGCTCCCAGATCCGTTCGAATCTCGTCCAGCTGTCTTTATATAGCTGTCTTTTGTACTATGAGCATCTCACAGAAGCAACGCGCTCCTACAAGCAGCTTTGGTATGTGTATATCAAATCTTTGTACACAATTACTGACCTCGCCATTTCTCAATAAAGCAAAAGTATGGACCAGAGAGTGCAACGTAGATTTTTAAAGAGGCTTTATGTCAGCAGTTTGTTATGTATGTCTCTTTTTCGTGAGTCGATGCACCCATGCTAAGCCTGTTTATGAGTAGAATACTTTCAGCTATCAAAACTATTTTTAGCTTCTCACGGGCCGATCGAAGCGAACATCATCTGAGGCTGGGCGTTACAATGGAGGCTGCCCACTCTGATCCCACTCTATCCGTGTTAGCTGGGTGTGCTATTACGGACAGCAGCTCCTCCTCCACCAACACAAACTCATATAACAGCGATATAAAAGCCATTCGTGGATCATATAACCGAAACCATGGCATAACCAAGATTAACATTATCAATGCTAAAGAAGTAACAGTGGTGCATTCGACGTGCACTGAATGTGCTCATAGAATTCCTTCCAACACATCAGTAGACATTTATGAGGAGTAATGATACCTACATATATTGAATGTGTTTTAATTTTGCATGCATTGTAAAAGATCCTGCGATGATGAATGAAGCTTCGTTCCGAGAATACATCTACATCCAGTGTCCAATTGAGGTTTGTTATATTCATTGTAATCTATGAGTTGACATTATCTACTAAATATACTTGTAGCCACCTCTAAGCATGTTAATTCTGACGAGACGGTGGTTCCGGGGCCAGTGTCCGTCTTCATTCCGAATGGCCATGTTAAAATCATATACGATCATCTCCCAGTATTAGGAGGATTCACGACATCTATCTGCAGCATAAGCCGTAACGGCGAGGATGACCTCACAAGGACGAATCCTCCAGTACGCGAGAGAGAGTCACCACAAACATCGTACCACCACACGCACGCATCCTCTTCGGTGCATGAAACGCCGCCGTCCACCTCTGTAAACCCATCACCACCACCTACTTCTTCCCCTTGCTCCTTATCCTCCTATTCCTATCCAACTCCGCCTTCCTCAGACGTACACTACTGGTCGTAATCTCAATAAGCTCATCGTCGCCCATATATGCCAATGTCTCCTCGAGGGTCATAACCTTCGGTGGGGCAAGCATGAGCTTCTCATCCACACCGGCAGCGCGGACGTTCATGAGCTGCTTCTTGAGGCAGGGGTCGATGTATATATCTTGGGACTTGGAGGATTCGCCAACGACCATCCTGGGGTATACTGTGAGAAGGGGTGGGAGAGCAAAGCGGTAAGCTAATAGTGGAGAGAAACGAAAAAGGAAAGGGAGACAGAACTTGGTGCTTGCGGGTGGATGAAGAGTGTTCCCCGGGCTTGGAGAGGAGCCATTGCGTGCTCTGCCGACTCGCCGAGAGCCATCGAGATGGGTGCCCCGTTCTGTCCTGTATCAATGGCTTCCTTGTACGGTCCATAGCCCTTGAAGATGTGGTTCATAAATCTGTGAAGGTAATCCAATATCAGCATTATACCAAAACACAGAAAAAACGGGTTGCATACCCTTGTCGATGAATCTTGAATTCACTAGCCATATACCCAATGAGACCACGAGCAGGAACGTCCATAAAAACCTTGACCCATCCCTCACCTGTATCATCCACGTCATAGCTGATCATTTCGCCTTTACATATCGTGAGTTTCTGCACCATACCACCTGTGTACTCCTCCTTCACCAGCACTGTGACTTCCTCGACGGGCTCGAGCTTGCTACCAGGCTAGGCGTTGGGGCTGGGGTCGCGAATCATGATAGCCTTAGCGGGCCTATGCTCAGCTCGAAGCTTTTGTAGCGCAGCGTCTCCAAGAGGACACAAAGATGGAAGACACCGCGGCCATGGACTAGGGAGAATCTTGAGAGTGACATTCGCTCCAGCTTCTTTGTAGATGCGCTCGCGGATGAGCTGGGAAGTGAGCTTCGAGCCTTCCTACACGCCATGGGGGTGTTATTGGCGTGGATGAAGATGGAGATCGTGGGCGGGTCGATGGAAATGGTAGGGAGCGGCTGTGGGCCGGCCTCGCCTCATCCCTCGGGGTGAACCAAGGTGACGTCCACCCCCGCTTTTAATCCCCGCAATAGTGCTATCTCACCAACACCAGCCTCGCCTCTTTCAACGCGCTCGAGTCCCGACGGCGAAAGACTCTTAACCTTCCCATCTCCCGCCTTCTTCTCTTCCGTGTCGATCACCCAGAGTGTCAATACTTTGAAGACACCGCTGTGGATGTGGCCCAGGAGAACTGGCAGCTTCGGGTTTACTGTAATCTTCCTCGAGGTCGATATAAAGGGATATGGAATGTTGTTTATTGCCACATTTCAAATAAGGTAAATGGTTTGGAATATCAAGAGATGTATTCCAATAGATACAGGAAACGCGAAGGGAGAGGTCACGAGGTGAAAGGCATATGACACAACCGCGAAATGAGCTTATGTCAGGCAAGAAATGGCCCCCGAAATACTCGGAATGCTGACCCACCCTTGAGCCGTTGGTTATACAAGTGTCATCACCCACCCAAATCCATGATCATAATGCATAGCAAAATGGCCTCCCGGACCCTATGCATTATGAGCAGTTCATCTGTAACTTATTTTACATTCGCTGGGTCTCTGAGATTATAAACCTTTACTCCCGACATCATGTACGGTTACGGACCTGATAACCCTAACTTGTCCTATCTTCCTTTTACGAAGGCATTCGCTCCTTATTTGGGATGCGGAAGGGCTCGCAGCACACTTCATTATCGAGCAGGGGACTCAGTGGACAGCAGAACATCGGGCACTCCAGTGGATTCTGGTACAAATGTTGCTTGAACTTCACCTATTTACGAAACTTATGCACTCGAGTAAGCGTAACATACTGATGCTGGCTGTGGAATTCGCCCAACGACGGAAACCGGAGAGTGCATCGTTGACGCTTTCGCCTGGGTTAAGTCTGGGAGGAGGGAGTGACGGTACTAGTAGTAGTGACGCAACGACGGCTAGGTTTGATGAGAACTGCCGGACTTCAGATGCGACAACACCTGCCCTTGAGGCTGGAACCTACACCAAGATGTTGGTAAAAATGCTTATCTACTACATCTCATAGTAAATAATATTTTTTTATTAAATGGGCTAGTGAACGATCAACACTGTAAAGTGTATGATCATTG
>JASFCX010000235.1:0-15688 GCA_036937015.1 Crucibulum parvulum | reverse complement strand
TCTTTTCTTCTGTTGTTTTTTTAATAATTTGCTGGGTATGAATAAATAATAATGAATACATAGTCCAATTGAAATTTAGAACATTCATTTTATTGACAGACAATTGAAAGTCTCCAATCCAAGTATTCGATTGCTCACATGCCTGTAAAAACAAAAACAAAAAAATTTAATATATTAGCAACATAAATATATCTGACCTGAGTATTAAATGCTCATTTATAGTGAGGACTTCCCTGCTTATCATTTTCCATAATAGCCAAGTTAGGTGCTGAGTCATTAAGTGGTGCTGGATTGCACTACTTTTAGCAAATATAATCTGTAGTACAATACTTTACCACCCCCCATCCTTCCACCAAAATTTAATATTATTATTGAATACTTGGTATAGTCTGTTAATACATTAAAATTCATAAAATTTTGGAATCTATTTGACCATTTAATGCAGAATAAATCAGTAAACATATATTCATTCATGTATTTAATTGTATAACATGAATAAAGTATTATGAATGAAAAAGAAAGAAGAAAAAAAAAAAGAAGCAAAAAGAAATAAAGCAAAACAAAAAGAATAAAGTTAAATACCAAAATAAAAAGAAAGAACAAAACAAAACAAAACAAAAAGAAAGAACAAAAAAAAAATAAAACAAAAAGAAAGAACAGAAATAAAAACAAAATAACAAGAAAGAACAAAAAAAAAATAAAACAAAAAGAAAGAACAGAAATAAAAACAAAATAAAAAGAAAGAACAAAAAAAAAATAAAACAAAAAGAAAGAACAGAAATAAAAACAAAACAAAAAGAAAGAACAGAAATAAAAACAAAACAAAAAGAAAAAACAGAAATAAAAACAAAAAAACAAAAGGAAAGAACAGAAATAAAAACAACAAAACAAAAGAAAGAACAGAAATAAAAAAAATCATAATAAAAAGAATAAAATAAAACAAACTGTACAAGAACTCCATGTAGTCTATGATGGACTATACATGGACTTTACATAGGCAGACTCACAAGGAGTATACATGGATCAGTCCAAAAAAGGAAAGATCCACCTAAAATGTACATGGATTAAGTGGACTCTATGTAGATTAAGTATACATAGATTGGGTGAAGCACCACCCAAAACAAGTTTACATGGAGTGTATATGGAGTCCATGTATACTCCATAAAGTATACATGGACTCTATGTATACCCCTGTGTCAGTGTCATGAGCTCTCATTTGCATCTAAAAATAGATATATCCATCCATATATATGATCTTGGTGATATGATATGGACATACTGCTACTATACTTGACCTTGGTGGTATGTGAAGCAGACATACCACCACTATACATGACCTTGGTGGTATGTGAAGCAGACATACCACCACTATACATGACCTTGGTGGTAATGAATTTAAGAAGCTATTATTAGTCCACCAGGAGTCCACATGGATTATACAAGGACTTTGAGGAAGGAATGGCAAAGGAGTCTACATGGACCTGTCCATAAAAGGAAGAATCCATATGGAATCCACATGGAATAAGTGGACTCAATGTACACTCAGTGTACATGGCCTGAGGGGAGCACCACCCAAAATTAGTCTATATGGAGTCTACAAGGATTCCATGTATACTTATGGGTTAGTGTCACAACCTCCCTTAGAAGCATATAATGAAGTCTACATGGAGTATATAGTCTACATAGAGTATACATGAATTCCATGTATACTTTCAGGATGGCATGTATACTTTAAGGAATCCACATGGAGTTTACATGGAATCCATGCCTACTTTAAGGAGTCTACATGGATTCCATGTATACTTATGGGGGAGTGTCATGTACAGCATGGTAGACAGCCTCTAAGGACTATAAAGATATAATATTCATATACCTTAGGGGTCTATCAAAAAGGGGTGACTAAAGTGAGCATTGCTTAAAATCACTGCCAAAAACATGAAACACTTCTATGACAGATCAACCAAACTGTCTTGAATATAAATCTGGAGATAAATTTTATCTTGAAGGAATCAATATCAATACAGATTGACCAGCTAAGAAACTGGAAGATAAACAATATGGTCCTTTTGAGATACTTGAGAAAGTTGGATCATTGGCTTACAAGTTGAAACTACCAATTCAATGGAAACAGAAAAATCCAGTTTTCCATGAATCTCTCTTAACACTGTTTAAGGAACTGACATCAGAATTCCAAAACCAGGAACCGCCCCTGCCTCCAGATATTATTGATGGGACACCCAAATATGAGGTGGAGTCTATCCTCAATTTAAGAATAGATCATGAAGGCAGAGGACAACATTGTCACAAAATATTTAGTTGACTGGAAAGGTTATCCAAAAGAAGACCATACTTAGGAACTGATTGGAAAACTTGAAAACAGTGTGGAAGTAATTGAAGATTTCCATAAAAACCACCCTGCTGCACCACATATACAAAAATGCTCCTTACTCATAGTACCCTGACATTCATTTGAAACTACACCCAGAACCCCTGGAATACTATGGCATTTGTCTGGAACAAAACCACCACTTTGAGCATTACCATTGGAACTATCATCTCCATCCTCATCCTGGCCACATTTTTCTATGTCCTATACATCACCAACTGCCATATACCAGACAACCCACTCAACAAATCAATATGTCTCAGAGCAATGGGAGAAGTGGCAGAGAAAACAGTCTAATCACAAGGACATGATTCCTAGAGAGGGAGTAATGTTATGAACAGTTTATTTTTGATTATTCTTTTCTTTTCTTTTCTAATTATTAAAACAGTTTCTATAATTTCAACAACAAAGACAAACAAAGATGGCTCATGTCAACACATGAGGACAATATACCTTAGTCATATACATTTTATTTAATCTATTCTTAGTACATACATATTTGTAACACATGTCACAGTACATAGCCACAGTGCACAGTCATAATTATTAAATACACACTTAATACATATGTTTTGACTCACCTTTACCATGACTCTTAGTGACTCCTTATGAGCATGTTTCTTAGTATATATAGTAGTAGTTGTAGTTCCCATTCTGTAGTCTTTAGCTAGTTGTTTCCTACTGCCAATACTATCTGCTCTACACTGCTCTTCCTCCCTTCTCTATAAGTTTGAAGTTTGCATATTGACCTTGGCACTCTCTCTGTATAGATTGTGTTGACATGCCTGACAGATTAGTTCAGACACCCAAGCAGAATCTGAGCAATCTGGTTGGATTCCAAGTAGTCTGACTGGTCTGGGTGGGGGAGTGTAAAGTATTGGGAGCGAGAGATAATAATGGTGATCTTGCTGCTAAAAGAGCTTTTAATACTCAGGTATGTGTTACAATATCTTTATCAATATCAAATTAATGATAGTTACTATAGGCATGTGAACAGCTCAACTCCTGGTTGGGTGGTTTTGAGTCTATCTTAAAATGAATGACTCAAGGCAATTTCAATTGGTTTATACACACTATGGTTTTTTATCATACACAATATGTTATTCAGAAGCAACAGGAAGCTCAAAAAAGGGCTCAAAGAAGGGAAGAACAAGCTATAAGAAGGGCTGAAGGAAGAAACAATGATAATGAAGATAGTACAGGTGATGAAGAGGATAATCTCTAATGATATCAGTATTATATATGATTACATATCACAAAGTTATATGCATGAAAATCAAATTTTATAACTTTTCTGCATTTATAATCACTTTTAGTAGGTAGTACTAGTTAAATTGGATCTCATTTTTACCTGTTTGGATATATTCTGTCTTCCACTATTTTCTCTCATATACCCTGATTTTTTACTAATTTATTCTGAATTACTATGAATTTATTTCTAATTTTTAAGTAATAGGGTTCCTAGTGGATGTATGGTAGAATTGATACTATGGAATTGAGGGAATTGATATGGAATCCATGTGGAATCCTAGTGATTACATGAGAGGTGGTAAAGTACTGCAGTATTTTTACCAACCAACCATCTCAAGGTGACCAAATACTTGCAAACAGCCTAGTACATGACCTCAACCATACCTATTGCTTCACAATTTGAAATGAAATCCTTGTATACACAATCAGCAAATCCTGAAGAAGATATGTTAGAATGCCAAGTAAAATACCCAGCAGAAGAGGGGAACTCACCATATTGAAATTCCTCAAAATTGGCAAAGTCACAGAACTCCTGATCTTGCATCTGAACTATCCTCTCCAGACAAGAAATCTCAGCAACCAAATTCCTCAACTCCCTCCTTGCCTCTCAGAGCTCAGCCTTAACAGTATCAAGGGCAGCATGACAAAACAACCCTTCCTCCTCTCTTGCTGACAAACTTCCCCTGGACTCCAAACAATTGAGTTCCTTCCAGTAATGAGCAACCTCTTGCATGGCATCATCCAAAGTCTAAGGTCTTTACCACCCCCCACATTTCCACAAGGAATATATTAACTAATTTCATTATAATATTTTCTATTCATTTCATTTATTTCCTAATTATTATAACAATTATGGAATGGAAGTAAAATGAGTCCAAGGATTCCTTCTGGACATTCCTTATATTCCATGGAATATACACTACTTATACTTAATATATGATTAAAATTAAAAACAACTAAATGCCAGTGCAAGGAATTGAACCCATGGCATATTTATATTAAGTAAGCATTCCAACAACAGTGCTCATAACCACTGAGCCATAGAGCCATTATCAGTTTTAAGCATCAATCTTATTGATACCATTCTTCTTTTCCTGTCATGTGACTATGGCATGTGGCATACTTATGATGGTTCATTTATTGATGTACATGCTTGTTGCTCCCACACCTCCTTCACTACTCCCATACCTCTTTCACCACTCCCACTGTCACTATGCCTCTTGCTATTGTCACTGCTCACCTCCTCACCACCATCTTTGCTGCAGCTGCTGATGACACATGAAAACTATTGGCACCATGTCCAATGCCTCTCTCAGTTCCAAACTGAGCCCTCATTGATGACAAATCAGCTGAACAAAGCAATGCAGGTGTGTAATTATACTCTGTCCACACTCACCCACTTTCCTCTTCCACAGCATCAGTGATAGGAGCACCCTAGGAGCCTAGCACTGGTAGCACCAGCATGATCACCAGCACCAACACCAGTAAGTGCAGCCATCTCACTCCCACTCACAACAACATCACACACCCCTTCCCTGCCTCATGTAGCAACAATAGGCCCAATGGCCAGCTGCACCCCCCACCTCCTGCAACAATGACATGCCTGGCCCATTCACCCTGCTTCCCATATTGTCACATCCTGGAACTTCAAGCTCACCTTCTGTCCTTCTGACTTCCTTCCAACACTCTTTCTGTCTTACCTTCCATTCATTGTCTCCATCCTTCCTTAATTGTATATATGTTTCATCACCATAGTTCTCTTACAATTGATTGTAGTTTTTGCATAGCCTTTTTCACATCGCCCCATCCGACTTCCATTGCACTCATCCTGTTACAACCATTTATTAGTTTCTACAATACTATCATCATAGCCTTGGTACATCATACTACCATTCCATCTCTAAGTTCATCCCTAGTTATCTTCCATAGTATAAATACCTTCCGCTTGTATCCTCTGCTCCTCAGTTCAAATATTAAAGTTAACACTCTTCTCTGATCTACTTCACCCTCATTATTAGACTTTCATCTGATAACACTTCTGACCCTCTGACTTGCCTCCAACTTCTCATTCCAGCTATTTGCAAATACTAGGACACAGAATAGATTGCAAAGGGTGCAGCACATAAGTTGAAGCCAATGTCTGTACAATCTACCTTCCAACTCAACTGATATATCCTTCTGCTTTCTTCCAACTTTTTTCTATTTGACACATATCAACAATGTGCACTGCCCATTTACCCATTTCCCATATCAATGACATGTGCTGCCCATTCATCCTGCTTCCCATAACAACAACATGCACTGCCCATTCACCTTGTTTCCTGTCACAACAATATGCACTGCCTATTCACCCTGCTCCTCATAACAACAATATACCTGGCCCATTCACCTTGCTTCCAATAACAACAATATACCCAGCCCATTCACCCTGCCTCCCATAACAACAATGTATGTGGCCCACTCACCCTGCTTCCCATAACAGCAATGTGTGTGGTCAATTCACCCTGCTTCCCATAACAACAATGTGTGTGGCCTATTCACCCTGCTTCCTGTAACAACAATGTGTGCAGCCTATTCACCCTGCTTCCCATAACTGTGACATGCATGGCCCATTCATCCCACTTCCCATAACAACAATGTGTGTGGCCTATTCACCCTGCTTCTCCTAACAACTATGTACCCAGCCCATTCTCCCTGATTCCCATAACAACAACATGCACAGCCCATTTACCCTACTTCTCATAACAACAGTGTGCATGGCTCATTCACCCCACTTCCTGTAATGTCAATGTGCCCAGCCCATTTCTAGTGCATCCACCCCTGCCTCTTCTAGCAATGACATGCTGAGTCTATCCCCAGCTCATCCACTCTTGCTTCCTATAATAGCAACATGCTCAGCCCATCACCAGCCCATTCATCCCCACCTCTCATAATAGCAACAATCCCAGCCCAACAGCTGGCTTCACCCTCCACCTCCTGCAATGTTGATATGCCCACCTCACCCCTTCTCTCCTGATGACAATGTCCCCAGCTCTATTTTTTGTTTTTTTGTTTTTGTTTTTGTTTTTGTTATTTTTTCTCTTTTGTACTTTCTTTTTTATTTGTAATAATTATTCATGTAATACAATTAAATATAAGAATAAATATATGTACAAAATTTAGTTGGAAGCTGAGTCAAGGAACCAAAAAAAAAATAAGTTTCCATATTGAGGCCTCAAGTTTCAAGTTGCTGTGAATTACATGTCATGTGACCTGTCACACTCACTGTTATGAGCTGTGCTGCTGTAGATTCTCATCATTAGCAACATCCATCTTGATCTACAAAGATCAAACAACATCTATTAATCAATATGCATCACAGCACCTGCTCTACCAATGCTACTTTTGATCCAGCTCCTTCTGCTGTAGATCAGCCTGCATTTACAAGCTACAAGAGGGCTCTCTCTTCTGTTAATACCTCACCTAAGAAGCAAACCAAGAAGGCTAAACCTGCTTTGAATGTTGAACTTACAGAAGGTGTAATGGGAGGGAAAGGGATAAAGAGTCAGGGAGTAAAAGGACAACCTAAGGGAAAGGCAACAAAGTCAGTTTCATTTAAGTTAATTGCATGCTATTGCTAACTCTTTTTTTGATACTTTCTTTAGGAAAACTTCTGCTATAAAGGATGCAGAAGTTGCAGCTGCTGAAGCTAAAGGAGATCCTGACCATCTTACCCAGTAAGCTTTATAATTTCACATGTTTTTATATTTATTTTGTTTAATTCCCTGTTATTAGTGTTGAGCAGATTTTGGCTAACAGTGGTGCAAGTGTTGCACCTCCTATTTGTCTCCAACAGTCTCAGGAGCCTATTTCATCCAAGGCTATCCCTATAACTGCTTCAGGCTCCCACTGTCTTTGCTGATCAGATATTGTTACACCAACTGAAATCCAGAATAAAGAGAAGGATAAGCTTGATGAAAAGATTGAGGAAGAGAAGGAGGATGATCAGGGGAGTGAAGAAAATGATGATGAAGCTACTGAGAAGGAAAAAGATGCAGTTGTCACTACACCAATGTTTTTATCTCTTTTTCTCTTTACTTGTTATAAACTGAATTAATTATTATAGAAGGTCTGATAGTGATTTTACTGATAAGTCTACAGATGAATATAGTACTCCAGAAGACACTGAAGAGACAGGTACATTATTTTATCTTATAGTTGTCCTATTCAATATATATTAAATTTTAAATTTTATCTAGCTATTGTTATGAAAACCCCACCAAAGAAAATTCAAATTCAAGGTAGTACAAGCATTTTTACTTAACTATAACAACACTGATTATTCTTAGATGTCAAAATGATAAGTCCAGATCAGAAAGAAGTTCTTCAAGGAGCATCCCAAACTAAAGGTAATATTACATTACTTTATCTCAAATATTTGATTTAAAAATTCTTTAGGTGGTATTTTGCATGATAAAGGCATGGGAAATACTGCCAATATGGCTGACTTTGCTGATACTCAAGATATTGAGGATGTGGATCAAGTTTTGGCCTCAGAATTTGGTAAAATCAAGTTGTATATATCAGTTCAAGATCCACAGATACTGGATATTAGTGAAATCAAGCCAATAGCTGCTGAGGTTCCACTTTCTGCAACAATCAAACCAGTTCTGGAACTTCTTGGAATAAGATATCAGCCTATCAAAGGTAAGCTATAATTTAACAAATCAATAATAATAATTAAAGCAAATTTTAATAGCTCCAAATCAATGTCTATATATTCTTGATGATGAAGAACTTTGGATAATGAAAGGGGATTATGATAATGCTCTTAAGGAAAACACTCAAATTAACTGGAAAAAAAGAGAAAATAAAATTTCTCTCACTTTATTAGTGGTATCTTCATTTTTATTTCCTTTGATCTAGCTCTAATATTATTTTCAGAGTACATTTAACCACACTCTTCATCCTTCCTTGTCTCCTCACAATCCTCCACTTCTCTCCAACAATCCTCCACTCAAAAATAAAGATTGACCAAAAATATCTAATGAGCACTTTTTGGAATTTCTTGAACTTGATATTGATCCTGCACTGGCAAACTGTAAACCCTCTGATAGGGACAGGAATGTCTGTATTGCCTATCAGAAGTATAAGGCTATCATTATAGCAATCAAGGGTTATGCTGATGCTAAAGTCAAACCTGGTGGATGGCCCTCACAATTTCAGAATCTAACTGAGACTGAAATCATTCATATGTTTATTTCCAAAACATCTTGGCATAACAGCTATAAATTTTATCATAAGGCAACTGGTGTTAGACCCAGTCCAAATACCTGTGGTTAGTGTTAATAGAATATTATTATGGTTGCAAAGTCAGTTTTGAGAGCCACTGAGCAAGAATTGAATGTGTGGTAAGTTACCAGGGATGTCACAGCATTTTAAGATGATAGGAGGATGTTCTGAGAGTGAAGCATCAAGCCCAATAGCTGGGGCAGAGGCTTGACAGCTAAGAGCAAGTTACTGGGGTTGAGATTGTGGATGAATTGATTGGGGGTGAGAGATCTGGCTGGAGCAAGGCTCAATAGTAAGGAGATGATTTGGGAGGATGTGGATTGATATGAGGGTTGTAGACAAGAGAGATCCAAGCCAATATAGATGGGTTAAGACAGATATAATTGGGAAGGATTGAATCCAGTATGTAGAAGATACTGAGATAAGATATTTGATATTTGACCAAAGATCAAAGAGAAAAATATAAGCATAGCTGGTTTCTATGGATATGTATGGTTTTTATAGTA
Organism: Crucibulum parvulum; assembly: GCA_036937015.1. NCBI lineage: Eukaryota > Fungi > Basidiomycota > Agaricomycetes > Agaricales > Nidulariaceae > Crucibulum > Crucibulum parvulum. The sequence goes on along the minus strand of JASFCX010000235.1, from coordinate 6,274 downwards.
AATGTGGCTAGGTAATATCTAGGGGTTTGAAGGGGAATGAGTGGGCTGTTTGGTATCTAAGTGGGATGATAACATATAGGAGACATGTGGTAGTTAAGGATGCAAGTGACTTAGCAAGCATTCGCCAGTAATGCATGCACCAGTAACTTGTGTGGGTGATTCTAAGGTCATGCATAATACCCTTGGCTAGGGTGTGGGGTGCAGTCACATCTGGGATGATGTTGACAACCCATATGGATTGTGTTTGTGGAGTATGGATGGTAGTGGGGGTTATCAGTGGTGACCTGTGTGGACAGGGCTCAGTAATTCATCATAGTAGAGAGTATCAGTCCAGGGCCAGAGCTGTCTGGACAGCCAGCATTGGTGAAGTTGGTAAGTGCAGATGAGGCTCAATGTGATGCTGGAACATATGGAGAGGATAGGTATGAAGAAATAGAAGGAAGAATTGGTAGGGTCATGTCAACTGGCTTTGCAGTGATGTATGATTGGCTTCAGGATAATGATAGTGCTCTGGGAGATATTGCAGTCTGGGGCTATGAAAAGGCTGTATATATTTCAGGATTATCAGCTTTGGATTGCTGAAGCTGAGGGTGACAAGGAAAAGCAAGATGCTATTATTGCTACTAAGAAGGAGGAAATTGCTGCATCATCAGATACCACTTCAACTGCAGTTATCAAAAGCCATAAGAAGAGGAAGCAAACAAAGTAAGTAAAAAAAGCTATCCTCATGCCCTCTTTTTATATCTTCATTGTATTAGTAGTTTGTTATATGTGTTTTATATCTTTTGGACTATTGATTCTATACTGGACTTGGATACTACTATGATCTTGAATCAGATTACTCTAGGTTTTCATATGATCTGTTACATCACTATGCTTGTCACTTCAACTCTGGTGCTATTTCTTTCATGTAATATATGTTGCATGATATTGGGACTTGCTTTTTTGCCCTTTACATCTGCACTTTCTCTTGAGCAACCTTTCCCAGAAATTTCATTTCAAATCTTCAGCAAATTTGTTCTGGATAATTTTCACTCAGATATCTCTCTCTCAACTGTTTTACTGGTACTTTTTACAATGACAAATAACACTGCACTATTAAATTTAAGTGCACATGCACAACATCCTGTTCTTAAAGGTGAAACTACCTCAACAACAAATGGATGGATAAAAGCATTAGCTTATGCTTTGAATGAGCACTTGAAGCACAAATATAAATAGTCTTCTTACTGCTGAAGATATATCAATCAAAATGTCTTCAAAACAGCTTACAACCTGTATATCTAGAAAACTTAACAATTTATCACAAGTGCTGCAGCTATCCTCATATAACTCTAGAAAGCAATTTCTAGGTCATTTGAAGCCTATATCCCATGCTGATATTAAACCTGTGCTAGTACTTTGTCCTGAAAGTACTGAATGTGAAGATGTAAAAAACTGCAAGTCATGGGCCCTTCATCAGGATGGATGTTTAAGAGATATGCCACAAGTGACTTTAGTTAAAGGCACAGAGATATACCATGATGTTTATATTGCCAAAGGAAAATGTAATAGCTGTGATGCTTTTTACTTTGCAGATCAAGAGTGTATTTCAAATGATCTAAACTTAATAGAAAATACTTCTCAAACCTGGCAAAATGTATATTTAAATTCAGCCAAGTATCTTAAAGTTGGCCAAAATACTTGGGTTGATCAGATCTTTTCAAATGCTGTGGTGAATGGAATATATAGTTTTCATGGATCTGCTGCAGCATATGCAGAATATTGGAACAATAGCTTTGGTGGAAAAGATGACTCTGCTAAAAACTTTAGAATTACTTGACATCAAGTTTGGCAAGCATTTGTTCATGAAACCATTTGAACAATTTCTGCTGCATCTGGGCAACATCTTGAATTACCAGATAAACTTAGCATTAGTGAGATTACAAAAGGTGCATTTCTATCACTTGGAGAACAAGGAAGGATACAAGCAGGAAATTTGCATTCTTGTAATGAATGTACTCAGCCATATAAAGCTACTTCAGATTTTGCTACTGGAAATGATCCAGCTTCCTTAGTTGGTATAGATGATAATATGGCAGTAACTCCTGCTCAAGATTTAAATGAAGATTCTGAATTAAATACTCTTGGCCATAATACAGCAGTTAATCCTGATCTTATACAGTCACAAAATGAAAATGACTATGTTGATGTTAGAATGGTTGTTATGGATGGTATTGTTATGGGTCCACAACATTGTTTCTATAATGGTTGCACATCAGATCTTATGAATACTCATGGTGGAGTTTTCTGTACTGTACATGATCAGGAATATGGTCCTAAATGCCATATTTGTGGATGTAACTCTTCTAAAGAGCTAAATAATCAAGCTTGTAGACAACATATACCACAACGGAATCATTACAAGTCAAGTCATAGCAGAGATAATTTAAATGGAGTTAGAAGAATGCTTCATTGTCCTGGAGAAGATACAGCATGGGAATTAAATGTGGAGAGACCTCATCAACCTCATGATATGCTCACTCAGGAGCCTATAGAAGCTAAAAACTATTTTAAAGCTGAACAATTTTACTGTGTTGAGACACTATGTGCACCCTGTAGAGTTGTAATTGCTTGGACTAAATTTAATAAATCTGAATCTCAAACAAAAATACTTTCTTGGTTGGAAGAAATATATCCCACTCCAGAATCTTGGCCTGCTTATATTTGTATTGATAAAGCATGCATGGTTCTACATTCTGCTGTTGTTAATGGTGACTGGGAGCATCTCTGGAAGAAAACAACACATTTCATTGTTGATGCCTATCATTATAAGAATCATCATGTTAGTGATCTTTTATGCCATTGGTGATGTAATCCTGCTCCTGCCAATGGGTCTGCTCCAAATCTAGTAGTTGGGGAAAGAGATAGGAATAATAATATTGTTTCTAAGAGAGCTTTCAATACTCAGGTAAGGATTATAATATATTTAATGATGTTAGATTAATGACATGACCCTACCAATTCTCCCATTGTCTCCTTGCCTTTCCTACCTTCCAGCACCCCATTGAGCCTCATCAGCACTTACTGACTTTACCAAAGCCTGCCAGGCTGACAGTTCCACCTCTGGACCAACCCTCTCAGCTACCACAAATTACCAAATGTTGCCCACCCAGACCGTCTCCAGCCATCCATGTTATTATCCATATGCTAACACCACTACTTACCGGGACCTCCAACATGTTCCTAAATGTGACCACTCCTCACCCCAGCCAAGGATACTACACACAACCTTAGATCAAGCCACATGAGTTACTGGTGCATGCCTGGCTGGCAAGTGCTTGCTTGTCACTCACACCTTTTATCTCTACAGTTACCATATGACTTTATCTATATGTACCATACAATTTTGTGCCATACAACTCCTGAAGACCCACTTTCTTTCCGTTCTGAGTCATAGATAATAACTAGCCATAGCACTATAAAACCCTCATACATCTATAGATGCTAGTTACACTTATATTTTCTCTTTTGATCTTCAGTCAAATATCTTATATCTTATCTCAGTATCTTCTACATACTGGATTTGATCCTCTCCAATTATATCTGTCTTAACTCATCTATATTGGCTTGGATCTCTCTTGTCTATCAAACTCCCATTGATCTATATCCTTTCAGACCATCTCCTTGCTGTTGAGCCTTGCTCCAGCCAAATCTTCCACTCCCAATCAATCTGTCACTCGCCTTCTCCCTGGTAACTCACTCCTAGCCATCGAGCCTCTGCTCCAGCTATTGAACTTGACGCTTACCCCCAAAACACCTTTGTACTGTCCTAAGGCACTGTGCTATCCTTGGTAACTTACCGCGCATTCATTTCTTGCCCAGTGGCTCTTGAAACAGATTCAGTAACCATACCAATATCATACTAAGCTCTATCAACAGGTTTTGGACTGGGTCTAACATAATATAAGCATCTCCCCCACCTCCAAGAATGTCTGCGACTCACACAGAGAGATCATGCACTCAAATGGCCCCCAACATGGAGACCAACCCATATCAGCATATCTATATGTGAGGAGGTGCAAATGCCCCTCAACCAGATCTCCAAACTCCTACACACACCACTATGCCCCAAATCCCATACTATAACATCCCTCCAAGCCCATTTATACAACCTGTGAGCTATCCTCAATATTACCCCAACTATGCCTTCCCTGGACTGATGGCTACACCATTGTCATTTGGAGGATACTCCCCATTTCCCAGATACATTCCACAACCCCAATTTAGAGATCAATATGTAGGAGACAGACAGTTTGCTTGACAACAAATGTTGCTGGTGCCCCCTACACCTGTAACTCAGGACACCACTAACACATTGGCAGAACCTTTCCAAGCTGTAGATGTGACATATAGCCAAGAATGATACTATGCTATTGCTCGAGCCCTACTATCCTCTATGGGATATTCAACTTTGGGATGGACTGAACATCAGTTCCTATCCACTATCTGCACTATCTTGCACCATAATACAACAAATCAATCCACCCAGATTGAGGCCAGAGTGTTGAACTACAGCAACAATTACAGCTTTCTCATTGCTTTGGACAATGCAATCACTGAACATCCTAGTGATAATAGTAATGTTAGTTACTATAGGTATGTGAACAGCTCAACTCCTGGTTAGGTGGTTTTGAATCTATTTTGAAAAGGATGACTCAAGGCAATTTCAATTGGTTTATTCATACTATGCTTTTTTATCACATACAGTATGTTATCCAGAAGCAGGAAGAAGCTCAAATAAGAGGTGCAAGAAGGACTGAAAGAAGAAATGATGATGATGATGATTATACAGATGAGGAAGAGGATGAACTTTAATAATATCTGTATAATATGATAGTGATTGTGTGTATTGTCATGTATTTGTATTTGTATTTTTTTAGGCTTATCTGATTTTATTGCATTTTTCCTGATTTTTTCTGATTTTTTCTGATTTATTATGCATTTATATGATAAAAAGGAATCCACATGGATTCCTAGTGAACTCCAAATATTTATGATTTACTTAATTAATAGATAATACAAAAAATCAATGGTCCCATGGAATCTATTAGGAGTCCACAAGGAATCCACCTGGAACATGGAATCCAGGTGGAATCCTTGTGGAAGGGTGGGGGGTGGTAAAGTATTGCCATTAATCATTATTTCCATGGAGCAGATCTTTTTATTACAATGACTGTGGATCCTAATACAAAGGATATTAAAGAGACTTTATATAAGGGCCAGAAATCTGCTGATTGACCTGATCTTACTGGCAGATAATTTCATGTTCAGCAAAATGAATTTATTAATGATATCTCTAAAAAGAAAATCTTTGGCCAAACTGTTGCCTATATATGGACTATTGAATTTCAGAAGTGTGGACTGCCTCATATGCATTTAATTGTCTTCTTTGATCCAGAGGATAAACTACATACTCCAGAGGACATTGACAGTCTTCTTTCTGCAGAGTTTCCTGATGAAAATGAACAGTCTGAGCTCTATAACTTGGTGAAGAAATATATGGTTCATAATCCATGTGGTCCCAATAATCCTAATGCTCCATGTATGAAGGATGGAAAATGCTCCAAAGGATTTCCCAAACCATTTCAGGATCAAACCACCATTACTGATAATGCCTATTCTAAACTGAGGAGGAGAAATGATAATAAAAGACATAAGATTTCTGAAACTGTGGAAGTTGATAATCACTGGGTTGTTCCTTATAATCCTTATTCTCTTTGGAAGTATTGCTGCCATATCAATACAGAATGTATTGCTTCAATCAAAGCTATTAAGTATATTTACAAATATGTGTACAAAGGTCATGATTGCACTACCATGGAGTTTGGAAAATGCCAGGATAAGGTTAAATTATATTTGGATGCCTGTTATGTTTCTGCCAGTGAATCTATTTGGCAGTTATTTCATTTCCATATGCATGAAGAGCACCCTAATGTTGTTTGTCTCTCCATTCATCTTCCAAATTATCAACAAGTCACATGGGATGAGACTGCTGCTAATGTTCAAACAACAACACAACAAGCTGCTACAAATAATACTACACTTATGGGTTTTTTTGCTGCAAATGCTGATCCTCTGCTTTGCAATATGGCACATAATATTTTATATCAGGACTTTCCTTCTAAATTTGTGTGGAATGCCCCAGAAAAGAAATGGACTAAATGGAAGAAAGGATTTGCAATTGGCTGCATGTTCTATATTCATCCAACAGTTGGAGAACTATTTTTTTTGA
>JASFCX010000234.1:0-15779 GCA_036937015.1 Crucibulum parvulum | reverse complement strand
TTTGAGGTGGTTACAACCCGCCGAAAAAGTGAAGGCGATCGGCTATGAAGCTAGATCAAGAATCGATATGCTCATTCTGAGAAAATGACAGCTAGGATTTCCATACGAACGAGATGAAAAGGAAAAATGGAGCGAAGTCAGGACCTGCGCATGTGAATTCAGTATTATGCATGAAGGTAAAGTCTACTTGGTAGCGTACCAGAACAACCCGAATGCATGGACGGAGGCGGCGTGCATCGTTTGTCGTACTGCAGCTGATATTCCGAGAATGGATTGTCAGCGCATTCCAGCTGTGATAAGAAATAAGACTCACGTCCAAGCCATGTGCTGAAGTAGCGCCTAATACGCTATGGTCATAGGTGTCTGGATGTGTCCTGAACATGCATCGCTATTATGGGAGTTTGAGAGCGGGGCTCAAGGTTGACATCGGGCTTGACCAGGCCCTCTCCTGTTATTTAGATCGGTCTCAGAGCTTACGCGAGAGCTATGACCATGATGGGCATTCGAGCTCGACCTTTGGTGCATCGCGGGGTAGAGTTTCTGCTTGTTATATTAGTCTGAGCATCTAGGGGGGAGAAGGAAGAGTCAGTGTACTAGTATAATGGCGAGTAGCTACAAACCAGTGACATCAGGGTACGAGTTCATGTGGCACCGGGAATCAAGGGAGTGTCAGCTGCAATCGTGATGTATTCGTTAAAGATGATTTGGTAGGAAACGAAAACCCAGGAAAGGCATGAAAAGCGGGAGCTCGGCGGGGAAGAGGAGCGAAATGCCGAACGAAGAAGAGTGAGGAAGCAAACGTGAATACATGCCTGGTTCATTACAGCGCCTAATACTCCCCACTTCAACCTGAAAGCTCTCGCCTCGATCCGAGTGGTTCATCATGCGACAAACGGATAAAGGTCTGAAAGATGTATTAGTGGGTGAACCGTGTCATATGAGAGGAGAGATGGTGAAAGAAGCAATGGGGTGGTTGAAGACAACTGCTCAACAAAGTAGCCGGCGACAAAAGCATCAAAAACGAGCCTCCCGAACATGGAACACGGCTGACAAAGGTGGTAGGAACGGAGAACGGAAGCGTACCAGATAAGTGTTCGAGAGTTATCCATTCGCATCCTCCATGTTGAAGCGTCTAGTAGTTCCACACCTCCATTTTTTTATCAGACTTGGTTTCATTCTTGGATTTTACCCAATGGTGTTCGTCGATACAGAGTGTATCATCGGTATTTGGCACGGTCGACAGTGAACGGCAGCTGAAGTGCCTGAGGAGAGACTAAGAAAGGGAGCCATTCTGAGGGAGAAAAAGAGGTAAGCAAGATGATGTTGCAGAAAATGAGTGCACTGATAATGTTAGTGACGATGGGAAGAGATGTTTGGTCTCAAGCAGTCCCGCTCAAGATTAGATCCAAAAATGTTACACCACCACATAGTGTTGCAACCTTGCAGTTAGACCATGGCAGTGCTGAAGCGGCTGCTGTGATATGCTTAGTAATACTCAGTAAGCATGACACTGACAAACAGTTGCAGTGCATTAATTAGCGCCGAGTTGTATAATACAATAAGCGACGATCACTCGCCATTCCCCCCTCTTTGGCCTCGCGGGTGCGCTGCTTCCAAACATGGCATTCACTGCAGCAAATCAACCTGTTCTTAATCAATGTACATTCAATGACATGAGCACTGTAGCTGGTAAGATCAACGGTGCGTCTAATGTCGAGCTTCTTAGTGTTGTCTCCAGCTCACAGCGCTTACAGCCGGATTGGAATATCTTCGAGGATTTATCTCAGAAGGAGCATTCCATAACTCTAAAGAAAGATTTGATCCACCAAAATGTCACCCAGAGACAAGAACTGCGGTGCGAAATTCTATTCTTTCATGGGTTAGAAATCGAGATCGAACCTCGAGTATTCTGTGGCTACACGGACCAGCAGGGGCGGGGAAATCGGCCATCGTGCAAACCATTGCAGAGCAATGCGCTGGGGACGTGACACTCTGTGCTGCATTCTTCTTCTCCCGCACAGCCCTGAAACGAAACAAAGCTGACCACCTCATAGCGACACTCGTCCACCAGCTGGTATTGGCAATTCCCTCCCTCAAACGGATGGTGAATGATGCCATTGAGAAGGACTACACTATTTTTTCGTTATCATTCCAAGTACAGCTCAAGCGTTTGATCGTGGGACCTTTGCTAGATGCTATGCAGCGGAATCTCCTGAATGATAACTCTCCACAACTTATCATTATTGATGGCCTCGATGAATGTGAAAACCCTGAAATCCAAAACTCTATTTTGAAGGACATTTCGGATTCTTTAATTTCCTCCAATGTCCCCTTGTGTTTTCTTATTGCTAGTCGACCGGAACAAGCCATTCGACAAGCTTTCAACTCGAGCACGATGAATCAAATTTCCGCGCGACTTGCCCTTGATGATACCTTTGATCCAAGAACAGACATAGATATATTCCTTCGCAGTAAATTCACCGAAATAATACAGACACACGAGCTGCGCTCCTTTCCTCCGGGTTGGCCTTCTAATGATGCGATTGACACTCTTGTTAATCGATCATCCGGTCAATTCATATATGCATCTGTTGTAATGAAATACATTGCGGATAGCCATCATTCGCCGATTAAAAGGCTGAAAGTAATTCTTGGGCTCGCTCCTCAAGACAAGGATAAACCTTATGCACCCCTCGATCTCTTATACAAGCATATTGTATCCACTGTTGCTGACTATCGTAGCACATCCCGCATACTCGCTGTGTTATTGTACCTAGAAGACTCTGATATCTTGTTCACGAGTTCAAGGAAAAAATCCCTAGCATTCTTAGATTGCTTGCTGCTGTGTGAAGCTGGAGAGACGCTTTTGCTTCTGTCGGATCTACATTCCGTCATATCAGTCCCTCATTCTTCGTATAATCATTCTTCGATTCAGATCATCCACGCTTCATTCAGCGATTTTCTGGTAGATACGTCCAGATCAGGAGAATATCACATCAGCAACGGAAGATATCATGAAGACCTTGCATGCTGTATCTTTAAAAATAGCGAGAATTTCGACATGAACGGCACTAGAAATCATACAAACCTCAGCATCGATATTTGGCAATATGGATGTACTCATGCATTTCATCACTTATGCAATACTTCTCTTCCGGCCTTTTTATTACAACAACTATGTTCTGTAGACTTCTTGTCTATCCTCGAATGTGGTTATTCAGCTGCCAAGTCCTCTAGTGGTAAATACCTTGCTCGTTGCAGCATCGCAGCGGACGCCGCAACTGTGTTAGATAAATTACTTTCGCTGGTGACGCCCATTTTATCTCTATTAAAATTCTTTCGCTAATTTAATTGTTTAGCAGGACGATCCCAATGCTCCAAATATCCATTCTTCACTACAGAATGCGATGGATAAACATCACATAGAGCTTTTATCAAAATCAAAGTACCCGAATCCTAATTTAACAACTTTTTCACTTCTTGGACACATTGTTCTTGCAGATATCAATGAAAACAGTTCCGTAGATCTTCCTGATCCATATTTTCGGGAGAATATATGTAATCCCGTCTATCTGCCGTCTGGCGTCCCTAGATGCTATCGTCGTTGGCTTCTCGAGTTTCTTTCAAGGCCGAGTCGGGCTGGAGAATACACTATGTCAAAATCTCTCTACAGTAGCGCAGCAACTCTTTCCATCACAGCATTATGCGATCCTGGGTAAATTCTACTTTACAGTATACTTTTCATCCCCTTAAATATTGTACTCAATAGCCACGCACATTTTGACGCCGGCCTACAAGGGCTGAATTCCACAACGATATACCGCTTCCCTAAAGAGTCCAGACGTATAGACAGAGTCCGGGACATGGTTGTGGACAATCACATTAAAGTTTCCATGCAAGCTAAAATTTGGGAACGTCTCGAAGTATGTGCTCTTTTCTGGTTCTGGTTTGTTGCTAACCTATTAGTAAAGAAGGGAAACAACGACACTGCGTTTAGCACTAAAAAATCGGGTCGTTGCACATCACTGGAATGCTGGATACAATGGGATGGAGAGGTTCATGTTGTAATCTTGGATTTTGAGCACAGTGCATCCATTGATACTGAACAAGCCGATACACCAAAACGAAGAACTACCCACGGTTGGCTAAAGAGCCTATGTTGCCTTTAGTACGCTTCACAAACAGATTAGTAAAAGTTTCAATATATACGTAGGTATATCACACCAGGCGAGCAATTAGTACTACTGGAAGTCGAACTTTTAATCAGATTTCTCCCAAAAGTTATATTGATGAAGCTCTTGAGAAGCTGGAAAGGAAAATCCTTAACATGACTCGCCAATGGATGAATCCCCTCTGACTCCAACTCTGGCACTACAAGGCAGACCTCATTCAAATCTTTAGAATCTTCTGGACCGGAACCTTTGCTACTGGCACAGGCACAGATATAGCCTTGGGACAAAGAACTCACGGAAGAAATGAAGTCACTCTAAGACTTTAATTAAACCAAGACTACCTAAGGATTGTGATGACACTCTAGTATATCATTGTTTTCTCAGTCAATTATGTCACCGGCAGAAAGGCTAAATATTGTTGCCTGTCCTTCGAGGCCGAGCCACAGAAGAATTGGAAGATGGTTTGTATAGATCTAACTATATCAGGGCAGCCACCGATACTAGTACTATCATAGGCGCCTACTTAATCGAGAACTAGCTGTGTGCAGCTATTTGACCTCTGGTTTGATGAAGGAAGGAAAGCGTTTTCCTCTTTCCTCTGTTTATAGAGAAGGCAGATGAGATGAGATTTCAAAATCTACACATTGCAGATTTATAATATCAACTTCATCGAACTTGAAGAAGAAGCAGAGATTATAGCCGAATACAGCGATAGAAATTCCAATACATCTCGGGCGCTGAACTTAGTGATGTGAAAGGCTCGGCCTCAAGCCGCAAGCTGAGCCGAGTCGGGGTAGCCTAAGCCGTGTGAAGCCGTGCGTTAGGGCTTCTACGGCCTACGGCTCAGGCTTGTAATTTTTGAGGCCGTAAGCCTCGGCCTGAGCCGCTGCTTTTTGATAGTAAGTGTGAGTAAGCCAGTGACCACTTACTGAGAGAACTGGTTGTGCCATGCATAAAATTTGATAAGATGGGTTATCTATAAGCATCTCCTACATGTGTGTTATGCTATCAGAGGAAGTATATACATAATTATATCAACATTTAATGCAAATTTGATTTCTTATAGTCTTGCTTCCTAACTAGGCATACCTAGTAACAAGCCGCGGCCCAGGCCTAAGCCTACACCAGGCAGGCCGTGATGACGGTTCAAGGCTCGGGCTTCAGATTTCTGAAGCTTAAGCCGTGCACAGCCGAGCCTAAGCCGCGGTATTGAAGCCGAGCCGAGCCGAGCCGTAACAACACTAGCTGAACTATATTCCTAAAGATACTGCCGCTAAAAGATAAAAAGTGTGTGGCAATCTTGTTATGGATTATCATGTGTATTAGAATTTCTGAGGAGACCAGGCAAATTTTTGAGTTACAACTGCAAAGACTTCAAAGGAGAGATAATTTGGGTGGATGCCAAGCAACGTGGTTAACAGAACGAAGAAACAGCACACCGTCATGTGGTGACGTAACATGCTTGGATCGTGAGTCTAAACCAAACATCTCTCCACATTGCCATCAATGAGCGCGATGAGTGTTTTTCAATCCCTCTATTCCAGCGTTGCTGCAACACCAGCCAGCTTAGTGTCCTGCTCCCTCGAACTGGCTCCCTCTCTTGTTCATATGTTGTTTTCTCCTGCGTAGCAGCTGCCTTCTCCCTTCCCGAAACCTTATCAGCACCTAGTACCTGTAACGCTTGCTTATACTTCACGCTTCTCCTTCAGCGCCCCACTTCATTATCCCGACATCGTGTACTAAATACGTCGAAATACAACGAGATCAGACGAACGAGTATCTACAAAAGTAGAATACTACTAATCCATAAGAACGCATGGGCCTTCAAGCATATTCTAATGGTCATCCGATATGGAGAAGGTTTCATTGCTTCCATCCCGACCATGAATAGCAACCGTTCTCATGGCTTCTGTTCCATTACCTGTACCTTCTGATCCAGGGACACTATCTATGTGTGGTCTTTTATCGACTTCACTGAACGCAACACTTTTTCGAATCTTCTGTTGCCGAGGATCCTGCAAGCTCGCATATGAATTTGCAGCTCCATCAACCCTCTTTTTTCCATCGCGTATGGAACGATAAGATGATTGACGACTCCTAGACAGTGAAGGCCTCCCTATAATGGACTGATATTCAGAGTAATGTCAATTTAAAAGACAGATACATACGGGATTGTGGAGACCCCTTTTTCTCATCCAATTTCGAATTATTCGGCGATGAAACATAAATGTTAAAATCATGAGCTCCATTCTCTCCATTTCTTGGATTTGTCGAATCGTTTCTGGGGCCAGAAGCTGCTATCGAAGGATTAGGAAATAATCCAGGGTAATCATCTTCAAACATCATTTGTAACTCTGCGTCGGTAGTCACGCTGCTTTTGTCGTCTGTGTCTGAGTGATAGTTACAAAATGGTAAATCTGCGTGTAGAATTTTCAGGTTAGACACAGCAGTAACTGCCTTTAGAGAGTCCTCGGTCGGTTTCTCCAGCATTTCTTTTATCTTTGCAATGGTTTTCATCATGACACTTTGCGTATCATCGAAGGGCGGCTGTGAAGACCGTGTATCTTTCACTTGGAGTTGTTCTTCCATGTGGCCAAGAAGATCTATCGCATAGTCAGTGTCAATGGGGTGATTAGAATGTTGTGGACCCCCAGCCGACATCCGGGAATCAACGATCTCCATGTAAAGTGAGCTGATCTCCTCTGCTACTTGATCAAGCTGGGCCAGGCCGAGATAAACTTTAACCTTATCTTTCATGTTAACCAAACATCGAAAAATTTCTACATCCATTGCCCTGTATGTCGCAGGCAGTGAATCGGGTTGATCTAGCGGCCTGACGTGAGGATTGCATACAGCGAAAGCTGCTAAGAAAGTCGCCTTCTTGTGCATCTGAGAGAACCGGACCTCATAGCTCCTGAAGTCACGATGGCGTGCAGATTTACAAAACTCTAAACATTTACGGAGCATCGACACATCCAATCTCAGTGCAGGAGATGAAAGAATCTTCTCCAAGCACCTGTCAAGATTCTTTACAGTGAGCTCCGAATCATTATTTAGCTTCGAGAGCTCCGATACAGCGTCGCAGAAGAACCGCAAGTAACGAGCAGGATTTTGGTTAGGGGAGCTCGAACGTCGGCGATTCGAGCCCGGATCGAAAAACGACAGCTTGATTTGATCGCAAAATGATTCAAGTAGAACGGCAATAAGTTCAAAGCAGCCAAAGATTTTAAGTTCCAGTGGAAACATCTCAATTAAATGGCCGATAACAATCTGTTCAGTCCGTTAGTTGGAGATGCACGAAGAAATAGTCCAAAAACATTACCTGTTCTCCTGGCTTCTTCTTTTCCCAAATCTCCAATAAACTATTCGATAAGGAGTGGATAAAGTTCTCTGAGGGCTGTTTTAAATTGCCACCATTATAGTTGTTGATCTTTGGACTGAATTTGACGAGCCGATCGAATACTGCATTCCACTGTGTCAAAACGATGAGCAGTGGGAGTAGATGGGAACATCTCGAAGTATTCAACCTTCCAGATGATATTGAATTGGACATGAGAGAATATGCATCATTCTTCCATGTCGACAGCTGTGGAATTTCGGGTCGAACGGACATAACCCATTCGATCGCCAAAGTGCATATTTCTTCTCGGCGGGTACGTCGTTGAGCACCAAGGGCGTCGCTGCATGTACGAAATAAATCCAACAGTCGCCGCAACAGACTTTGACCTTCAATAGTCATTTTGGAATGCTGTGAAATGATGGGATAAAGTATTCTCTTTGCATTCTCTTCATGATACGTGAGTGGGAATAGCTCCACGAATTTCTCGAATTCGTTGTCCTCTGAGCAAGTGCTAAAATACCAGATAAACGCTTGTCGTTCACGTTCACAATTGTCCTCTTTTTTTTCTATGGCTGCAATACGACGGCTTTCCTTGTAAGGTGTCTCTAGGCGACTTAGATTTTTGATGATTTTGGATTGGCTCGATTGCTGAGATGGATTGGTCCCAACCACTGTACGTATGCCAGTAGCCTCTGTGGCATTCGAGAAGGTTTTTGAATGACCACCAGGACTCAGGAAGCCATTGATACAGTAGTTATATACCATCCCAATAAGCCACCAGAAAAATTGTACCACTGGAGTGCTGAATGGTGATCGTCGATGAAGAAAGGCCAAGAGCATCAAAATACCGCAAATCAAGAGTATGCAAGCAATAATGGCCATATGGAGTCTAGCAATTACCTTATTGATACTATAAAAGAATGCGATGATTCCTGCGTAAAACAGGAATAAGGATATGTGAATGAGGATCGGAATCACTCCGACAATCGTGTTCATCTTAAATACCTTGATCCCATCATACAAATAGATGCGAATCTTGGCATGCGTAATGGGAGAAGTGTTTTGTGAGTCCTGTAGATAAGAGCGAATCCATTGCTGAACAAGCGTTGCACCCAGCGCGGATGCAAGACTGAACGAGAGACTGAGAAACCAGAAAATATTGCATATAAGAATTGATGTTGGTGGGCGAAACTCCGGAATAACTGAAGTAGGAGTTGGCAGCGCAACTGGCGAGCTGTTTCCAGCGGCTAAGGCAGTTTGAACGAGAAGTAACTGATTCAATATCAAGACAGTCTGGTCACCGGAGTCTGGTTCAAGCCTTTGATACGACTCAACAATAAAAGCAGTAAGGGTAGCAGAGAAAAGACCAGCCTAGAGATAGGGATCAGTATGGATCTGAGTGATCGAAATGGTAATTTACAAAAATTAGAATGGAATCCATATCTCCTTTCCAGCTTTTAGTCAACACGTCATCATACTTATCAGCTTCTTCGTTGTAATTTCTCCAAAACCTTCGTTCTGCGCTTCCCATATCTCCAGGCGGAGCTAGCAATATCAAGTAAATATCTATGAGGGATCAATCTGAGTGCTTTATATTACTCACGTAGTGCATCAACCATGTTTGAAGTTACTGATATGCCAGTGAGTGAAGGGCCAATGAGAGTGAGGGAGCCAATACGGTATAGATGGGAAGAGGTCGAATTTTTGGAGACGGTACATGAGTATATATCCTTTCAGCGTGGACGGCGAGTGCCTATCTTGTTCTGAATATAAACGTATAGAGTATGATAGGCGATCTCAATTTCAAGGCTAAGAATAGCACCTCCGGGCTTTCAGCTAGACATACGTTGTGACGTTGATTGATAGGCTCTCGTGGACAGAATTTCGGCGAAATGAGTCATAGTTTAAAGCAATCGAGACGGCCAGTCGCAAGAGCAATTCATGCATCATATCGCCTAATCGCAGGTATAACGACAAGGGAAAAACTCTGCATATTTTCCTTTAAATCCTCGACGTGTCGGCATTTACTAGCAGTCTAGGTCAACCACCTGTCAATGGTTATGGTGAGAAATAAGTTTTGTAAATAGGTAGCCGCCTGAATGCTCCAACATCTCTCGGGAAACCCGATTTTCTCGCTGTAGTTCTTCATATTCCGACGGAATAGACGCCCTCAGATCCGCATTTAAGGAGCTCGTTAGACGCGGTCTTTCTATAAATATTCGCATTGATGAACGCCTACATGGAAGTAGCTGGGCGCATGCATCCTATACATTACAAAGAATCAGGATGGTTTGAATCCGACTCGTCGCCTAACACTTCAGAGACGCTGAGGTGATGCGCTGGAATCAAAAGGAGTTTGTTGATTGGCGATTCGTAACATGCAATGGGATGGGACAAGGGAATCCTTCGGTGAGCATCTAAGTAAAGCCAGCTGTAACATGCACTCTCAGGAATTCAGTGTTTAGAAAACAGAAGGATACTAGTTGGATAGTCCAAGGACTGCATCACCTTTCTCGTCCCAAGCCACAAGCGCCGCGTAAACGCTCAAACGTCAATGTTATCGAAGGAATGACAGTCCCCCTAACTGCCGATGTACTTGAACGTCAGAGTTGCAGAAGGGGTGGAACTCTGAAAATTCATTGTCCATACGAATTTAAGAAAGTAGTGGAAGCCTGTCATTGCAATACTTCTTTGAATCACACAAATCACACAGATACTGGCTGGAAAGATGATGAAGATAAAACTGCCTATGTGCTCCACACTTCGTCACTAGCCTTTCGTCGAATACAAAGGGGTTCTCAAAAAATCTTGCGCTAACCGCCCGACGGCGCCTAGAATGAACGGTGTTGTTTTGCCACCGAACCCCAAATCACGATACCCAAGATGATAACATCGACCCCCAACTAGCACTAATGGGAGTTCTGCCGTCCGTGATCATCATTGTAGAATACGTAGATGGTGAGATTTGCAGAGCTCGGTGATGAAAATAAAAGACGATTCTAGAAGGAAGTGGATGACAGAATCAGGTGAAGAGAATAGGCAGAAGGAGATCTCCATGCTCGGCGGCTGGGCGTTTCAACTATTATTCTCCACTAAGGCCCATATCCATAACTGGGTCAATAGAGTAGTCATTATTTTGGGGAGTTACTGGACTATTACAACACCCTCGACATAGTCGACATACCCTCCCATATAGCTCTGGTAGCGTGACAGTGGAACAAAAAGTTTTTTTTTTTTTTTTTGAACATCCGTTAATTGAGTTCTGCGTCCTTTTTTTTTTTTTTATAAAAAAAAAAACGTTATTCTCAGAGCGAAGCAGCCATCCCCTCCGTTCCTGCAGTCAAAGCAAGTCCAGTGTTATAAATGTCCCTACAAAGCGTAGCGCTGGGGGTCTCGAACATGCGAATATGAGTAGGTGAGATACGTATCTCATCCCGAATGGAGGAGCTTTAGCTAAACAGACGATTACATGTTCCCATCATTCGCTTTAACTACATATAAGTGTAGTTCGCCGAATCAAGTTATATAAGTTTCGTATCTTTATTTGGGGGCTCCCAAGCTAAAGCCTTTGCTGTGAAAGTGAGCAATGAGATGTATAAGATCTTGTCACCGTGTAGAGTCTCTTCGTCCTCACATAAAGCAGCCAGGACGAGAATAAATGAGGGTATCGGAACATCCCGTCGGATAGGCATTGGATAGCCTTCCTAGATGGCGTGGGGTCATCGAATGCCAGAGTTATGACGACTTATCCAGCGAGGCTCGCTACACCATCCCTTCACGCAAACGTGTCGCCAGTTATTGAGTTATCACAAAGTTGAGCACTAAGAGAGACCTTCGCGCGGCTGAGCGGAAGTACGTAGTAGTATAGTAGGTTCTTGAGGGGGTTATTGCAGTATTCAAGCGAATAGGTGTCGGTGTGGGCTGGCGGCGATGCCCGTGAACCTTTCAACCAGTTGAGCAACTTCAAGCTTGCATAACGCTGGGGCCTAATTTTTAGGGCAGACCGATCTCGTTATTACTCTATCGATGAGATGTGCCTGAGGAAGCTGTCTCTTGTGCGTCGTACGAATGTTTAGGATTAGGTTCTGTATAATCAGATTAGCAGAAAGCCCATTATCGAAAGTCCTCAAACCCTATCATCAGGACTCTTCATAAGCGATGACGACAAAAACAGCGATAGAGAACGTACCATTTCAGCCTCCCCAGGGCCATACAAACCTTCATACTTGCTTGATATATGAGCAAGGAATGAGCCTGTAGGAAAACTAGACGGTAGCTGGGGGTAAGCATTTAGAATGAGGTGGGATGTCCGCAGGAAGAGAGGGGTGGTTGCTGGCGGTAATGCAGGGCACGAATAAACAGAACGAGAATGCGGAGGACAAGAGGAAGGTTGCGTCAAATAAAGGTATGGTCGAAATGTTGAAGCACGACCTCGTTCAACATTCACATCGATGATGAGGGTCCTGTGCATGTCACGTTGGTCGAAATACTGTGCAATGTTGTGGCTGTGCACATATTTGTATCCGAAGTCGAAAATAAATCTCACTCCTCTTCACTAACGAGCACAATGTCACCGCCATCAACTTCTGTTCCTTTGAACTGACCCCCTTTATTATTCTTCCTTTTTCTTTCACAAGATCTGAACTGGCTTGTCGCTATTGGTGATGTCAGATACTGGCGACACGTTCTGCATCAACGGTCACCACTGGCCAGAATCCTACTTGAATCCTATTCCGATCATGAAGCGGGGGCCTTCAACTGCTGAGTTTGTTAGGGTCAGGAATGTGAATGGATGGTTTTCGAAGGTACCCATAGTACGATTTCCTTCATCTTTCCTACCCCTTTTGCCTTCGCGCCTCGCATTTGAGAAGCGCCCTCTTTGACGCTGTTTCGTAGCTTCCTCTCTCGGGGCTCGTGGCTTGCTGTGGCTCCATTGCTTCTGTTATCATTTCTTTACTTATATGCTCTGTCTTGGTAATTCATCTCCGTATCCTTTTGGCCATTAGGCACGCGATGAGTCATTCAGATCAAGGCGGCAGGTCGCATGTTGAAGTTATGAGGGATAAGGCGCGCTAGTGAACTAGGCATGTCTCCTCTATCGTGTCCCAATATCGTTTTCTAGTCTCTTGATCGTCGTCCCTACCGAACTTGAGCCTCTTTCGTGCACTGCTCGCTGTTTGTCCCTTCGTTCATTGTTCGTTTCTGGCGCACATAGCGTAATTCCAACCACCCCTCCCTCCACTCCGCCATATTATTTTACCGTAGCACCTCCATCCTTTCGTTGCTTGACTTCATGATCAACTCAGTCGCTCCTTTACTTACGCAGACACTCAAGTCAACAGCAAGAAGTTAGAAATCTCGCTAAGACTACGTCAGAATTGAGCTCTAACATCGGTCACACCTGTGGTTCTTTTGTAACAGATAAAGTGGGATCGAATCAAACTGTCATGAAGCTCAAGGCAGACCTACCAGCCTCCCAAAATTCCCCAAAGTCAATGCATGTTCAGCACGACTGAACTACCAGAGACGGCGGGGACTAATAGCTGTGTGCTGCAGTCATCAACTGCTCACTGGTGCACCTTCACCGACTCGGTATAACATTGCTTCGCCTTCAGGGAGACGGAGCCGTTTTCAAACTAGTAACTTCGGCCCTGCAATATAATCGTTTAGACGTATCTTCCCGGCTCCAGGTACCACGGATCTATATCGAAGGTGCCAATCAACGACGTGCAGAATGTTTGTTCTATTTTTGTGCATGATAATACATCGTAATGATCGGACGTACATTCTTTTCGAGAGGTGAATATTAATATTTAAGACTTAAAGCTGGTGGATTGGTACAAAAAATAAAAGAATCGAGTACCAGTTCTTCGAAGTTCAAACTGTCAGGATTCGGAGGAACTAATACGAGTATGTAAGAATAGACGCCTTGTTATAATTATTTCGACGATCATTTGAATCGTTCCCGCTGACAGCAAAGAATAAATAGGTGTCTCTGAATAGTATAGATTTATAACTGAGGAAGTTGTTGCACACCTCTTACTCCCACCATCCACCCAAAAGATGGGCGACCTCTTGATTCTTGGGGCTACAGTATAAACTAGGCAGCTCATCGTCAAACATCTCGCAGAGCATCCTCAAAACACACGATTCTATCTCAGGGTTGCTAGTAGATCGGTGGATGATCCCTCTGGACTCATATTGTTGTACTCTGGGTCGAACACCGTTAAAAGACATGTGTCGACGCTCAAATCCATGAGCAATTATCACTTGTTATAGTACAGTATAGAGCCAGCATTAACATTATTTGAAAGTACCACAAAACCGAGCTGCGTTCACAATAAGATTGACTATCTGGATCTCAGTGGAGAAGTAGCCCGGATCATGGAAATCATCGAAAGGTGCTTTGAGTCGTGTTCTTACTGCCTTGACGAAGCCGATATATGCTGTCATAGATTTGACCCAGTGCTCGCAACCGAAGCGCAATTATCAATAGTTACGGGACGCTGATTTGGCTCTATTCCGTCAGACATATGTGTCTATGAATCCATAGAATCTTTTCAGATAGAGAATGGATAAAGTGTGGGAGCGCGAGTCTAGAGAACATCTCACGATTTACACACCTTCTCGTCTCAAAGAGCTATTTCATCGACCTTGTCGATGTTGGATAGCACAGTTAACATTCTCTGGTCGTCTATGAAGCCGTATTCCTTGAGCCCAAGTTAGTCATTCGTAAACTACAAACCCCTATGACATACGCTGAGATATGAGATATGACTTCGTTCAGCTCAAGGTGTTACCCTCTACCCCCCCTCCATCAGGAGGATTTAAACGTACCTCCAGAGCTTTCTTTGCAGTAGCTTGTTTTTCAACAGCTTTATAGGGGGCTATTCCTGTGTAGAGAAAGTTAGCGTGTGTTCTGGACATTCATATGAAAGTGTGGTAAACAGATGGGTTTTTGAGCGAGAATATAATAAAATAAACCTACAGCCGTTCAAAAAGTGAGTGAGTTCTACATGGTGAAGATTATTTCAAAAGAAAGGTACTTAATGCCTTTGAGCGTATACAATCCTTAGGCAGTTATTCATATTCCTCACTCTGGGCACAAACACCCTCCGCCCGCGCGATAAATATACTGAAGCTGTTGGCAGATAGACGCTATATTCTCCACAGGATCTGTAAAGCTCTTTCATATACTGTGAATCCACCCATATGCTAACCGCTTGTTCCGATGCTAATCTCAGTAGTCAATATTATGTATAGGCGGCTGCCTTTTCTTCGAACTCTCTGTATTCTTTTGATGACACCTTCGGCGAATGCACCCGGGTGACTGAGGCCACCTTTTTAACACTTGAATGAAAGGAGCCGCTCAATCTTCCTCTGTCTGTCATGTTACGTCACCTTATACTCACACCATGAAATAGTATTTGTGATCATGTTTTGAGTAAATAGCTTTTGACAGGAAAATTTTTCATCGTGGTCTCTAAAGGTGAAATGGACTAGCAGGACCGTATATCTTCCTGTACAACATGAGAAGAGTACCATCTTCTTCAGGAGAAATCCTGTTTTTTCATTGTAATTCAGATTCTAATCTTTGCTAGAGTGATCAGATTATCCTAAAATTTGGGTGCGACATAATTTCAGTTATATAGTTAAAATCGATCCGTAGTACGAGGAGGAAGAAAAATATATCTGTTCGATTCCTTTACATTCACCTTGGTGTTCTCGCATATTCCCGTGGGTATCGCCCTTTAATCGAATCTTTGGAACGCAATGCTTTCATATCTTCCTTCCAACAGTATTGTAGGAGCAACTTTACGAGCCCAAGCCAGGGTATCCCCAGCGTTGAGAACCGGATCGTTGGTTGCAGTCTGTGTTTGCGTCGGAGGTATAGTCCGCTATCGTTTTTCCCGAATTTGAAACATGTACGAAAAGACATATTCTACTCGTTGTGTTCACAAATGTTCTAAGTTTAAACCTGCACTGCTTCTAACACTACACGCCTAATAACATAATAGAAAAGCTCCATAGGACGCCCTTCACAAAGAAATGTAGCGAGCAAAGGTAATAATAAGCCGAGAACCGCCACAATCAGCATATGAGATCACATCTACTAAGTACCTTGTGGCACTTTGATGCCATGTAAAATTTTGCCTAACACAGCATTCATTGCTGATCTCAGGGCGTTGATCCATCAAAGGTGAATGATACGCGTGCGGAAAATCCACAGTACAACCATTCTGTCTGCTTCCGCCACTGTTTTGGAG
>JASFCX010000233.1:0-15786 GCA_036937015.1 Crucibulum parvulum | reverse complement strand
CGTGAACCTGTCCTCTTGAATGAAAATTTGGAATTGGAATGGTAACAGATGAGCGGGTAGAGTATAGCTGCCTTGTAGACTGATCTTGATGGGGGATTTGTTCAATGAGAGATAGAATAGCATCCAACGATGTGCAGTGGAAATCCTAAGCTAGATACTGGGCGTTGAATCTAACCCCGTTTCATATCTCCTCCTCGTGAACGTTGTGAGCAGCAAACATGAGAAAATCTACGCAGTATGGATTATATGCAGATAGTGGGATGTGAGCCTAACCCAACCTCATCCCATAATAAAGATATTACATGTAGCCAGAGAGAAGAGGCGCTAGGTGGGTTATGTCATCTGGCTATGAACGGTGCATAAAAGAAGCAACTGGAGTTCCCAACAAGGTGAGAAAAAGAAGTTGAGAAAATCGTTAACAGGCATTGGGCGTCGAACCATATCGCAGTCGTTCTTCGCGTCTGTCCGCTTAAAGGCGTATTCGAAACGGCGAGAAAGCATAAGCGGATAGGGTATGACTACTTAGAGAGAAGATACGAGAACTTAGCGTTCAGTGTAAGCTAATTATATTCAACAGGGGAGGATTTAGGATTTGGGGATGGAGAGACACGAGGGGGATCAGTCCTGAACGAATGTATAGTGCGAGAGATATGTGCAACGAGGAAGGCGGGAAGCAGGTTGTGGGCA
Organism: Crucibulum parvulum; assembly: GCA_036937015.1. Lineage (NCBI taxonomy): Eukaryota > Fungi > Basidiomycota > Agaricomycetes > Agaricales > Nidulariaceae > Crucibulum > Crucibulum parvulum. Next base: position 15,099 of record JASFCX010000233.1, on the reverse strand, counting down.
GGCAAGGAGGCAAGGAGGACGCAGCATGTCGTGGAGCGCTGGTGCGTGTACTGTTGTGATCTCGACGCTTCGAGGGACGGGAAAAGACCTTAGAACTGATTTTATCCAGAACCACTGCCTTAGTATGAGTGTGCGCGAAAGCCAGGTAGAGGTAGTGAAGTGAAAACCACAGCGAAAGATGCATATTAGTATAGGGTGTACGGGACTGGATTCAGCGACGTCTTCCTCGTCGTTCGGAGTACTATCACTTACCCAGTGTTGCAAAAGTTTTGATGGATTGCGCATAACTTCACCAAATCTCAGCCAATCTTTATGGTTCCTTGACCGCTGGAATTCCTAGCATCTCAGCTTTCTGTTGATATAAATTTCGTTTTAAATCTCGCTGCCAGTCTTCTGTTGCAAAAACTCACCCAGTGTTGCAAAAAATGTCACGTCAAGTCACGTAGTCGTTCTGATCCGATGCGTCGGCACCACTGCGGTATATAAAAATTGGTTGTATCTCCGATGATTAGACCAATGGACGTCATCGTCGTTTTGCAAGGCACGCCCCACTTGCGTTTGCAAAACTGTGGAGCTGTTTTGCAAAAGGCGGAGTTTGGATTGCTGGCTACCAGCGTCCCTCCTCGTCACGCTCAGCATTCAGCATCGATTTTTTGCATCTATCATCCATTCATGACAAAATAAAACAGTGCGTTCAATATTAGAAGCCTGTTACTTTAGATCTCCCAGAAAAAATTGAAATTATAGGATCAATTGAGCCAGTGGGAAGGCAATTACATCAAAAATTCCACTTATTTTCGCCATTAAACAGCCTTAAAGTCGTATTCAGTAGAATAAAAAATATATTCATGTAGCTAATGTGTGAATGAATCATCTCCCAAATTTTGATAGCAATTAACCAAGTGGTTGATTTTATAAAAAATGTTTTGCAACACTGGGTGATTTTGCATCACTGGGTAAGTGATAGTAAGCCCAAATCATCTTCATTGCTCTCATCATCACGTGGTGATCTATCGGCGTTAGGGTCCAACAACATGCGGTTGCCATAGCTCGCAGTCGTTGTCGTCAACCGTCTCCTCTCCCTCTGTCCTTTTCACTTCACTAAGCTGTCCACTGTCTGCTGCTGAGCAGCTCAATGACTGTCATTCCTTCAATTTCCTCTCGTATATAGCATAATATACATCTTAAATCCACGGTGAGTCCCTCTGCTAGCACGCTTCCTTCCTTTGTTCCTTCATTTTCCACCACCCACAAACCACGCGACGCAATTTCCAAATGCACATCTTATCGATGCCTGGTTGTATTTGAGGTAGGGATTGTGCGCTCACTGGACGCTGATTGGTTCCCGGGGTTGCGCAACACGATTATTTTCCTCTTCTCCACTTTCCCTCTCAACTCCTCATCCCTGTCATCGTCATTTTTGTCTTCGCTGTTGACGTCGTGCTCGCAGTGTGGAATGGATTGGGATTAACAACCCCCACGACCCCTTACCCCACCGCCGCTTCTTTCTCTTGTGAAACCTCCCAAATTCAAACCGAAAACGGAACCGACTCCCTACCTGTCTGAGTCCACTTAAATTCTCATCCACCACTCACTGTATTTGAATTTTAACAAATTATGTTTCCCCTACTAACATAAGCCCTTGGATTAGTTACATAGAATGTCGTTGTGATTGGATATGGTCAAGGATAGCTTAACCTTAGATATCATGTCGATCGAGGCCAAACAATATAACAATACATGTATAGGATTAAACTTCTGAAAGACGACTACATTAATATCATATCCTGGATATCCTTTTCTCAATTGTGAGGTAAAATAATTTCACTTTAAATCACTCAGATGCAGGATGATATCGTAAACAGCGTCTTGACCACTCCAGATTTCCCCCACTGACATGTTTTAATGCCATTACATATCGCTCACAAATCTTTTCATCATCTCCGCTATATTTGGCATTCAATTTAGCTTCCATCTCTAGGAATTCATCTTCCAATTGACGGATGTAATTGATGATGAACTTTACAGCATCTTCTTCATTCAAAGAGTTCTCCTTCATCACAACCGGTATGGCGTTAACAATCGTGCTGACCTCTCCAGATTCGAAATTTCGTTTCGCTGCATTCGCCTCCACGTCATATGAAAAAAGATCACTGACCAGCGTTGCATGACGTGCGCCGACGATCTCTACAGCTTTCAAGTCTGGATCATCTTGAATGTGCTGTGGGAGGGCAAGGTCGTGAGACCAGCATACGACAGAATATACCCACCTAAAGTAGCTTGAATTTAGTTGGAGTCGTAGTGTCATTCGGATATAAATCCATACCATACACCGATATCCACATAGCGGTATTCGATATATGCCTCCAGAGAATCCTCATTGGACAAATTAACACGGTACGTCTGTTTTGCGGCTGTCATTATCCAGCGAATATATTCTTCGCAAGATTTTAAGCCGAGGGCCGGATGGCCCGGCTTATCTGTAGCACGGAATCGAGCAAAGAGATCTGCGATGACAGCCTCATATTGGTTACCAGGAATAGGAGTAGTCGTCCCAAGAACTAATCCCGAGAAGCGTCCAAATAATTGCTTTTTCTGTCCAAATAAGTTAGCATGTTACGATAAAATCATCGAATAAATGATCCCACTTCTGCCGGCGTCCCTCCCGAGTCTGTGGCATTGTCATGGAGAAACGCTACTGCTACTGATAGAGCGGCAGCCTCAATTCGATCTTTCAAAGCACCGGGAAAGGCGTAAGTAGCAAATGCTGCATGATCGCGGTTGAGAATAAAGTGATTACTAGATTTGTCGGACATTTTGAGTGGCCAGTTATTGCAAATATATTGGGCGACATTATTTAACGCTCGAGTGGTGTTTTCATGTTCTGTGTAGGGGAAACGAGTCTCCAGGTATGGAAGAGATGTAGACCAAGTTTTGTCATTTGAAGAGCTCATCATAATGGGATAGTGGTTACCAGTGGTATCATGACTGGCACTTTAAATCTTTGAGAAAGATCGCCATTGGATTGCTGTTGTCACGAAGAATGATGATCCAACGGTGAAGATATGGGATATTTGAAGGCAGAAATTGTGGTTGACGCAAGGGTTCCGAGTAAGGAGGAGGTGAAGGTACGTATTTGCGCGAGTTACATAAACCATGAAGCAAAAAGTAGCGTGTTAACTCGAAAGATGGAAAGGTAAAATGATCATCCAATGGATTCTATACGTTAAATGGTTAGATATATTATACTAGACACTGTAACTTGACACGAAACGGCATAAGTATCTTTGAGAAGATCCACTCATTCTGGAGCCAAATCATAAATGATCAGAGAAATTAGACCAGAAGCTGTGACTTGACATGGAATGACACGCACGCCGACGATGTCATTATTCTGGCGCCTATTCGACAGGGCATATTCGGCAGTCCATACGCTTCAACTAAACTCTACGAGCCCGCCATAGTTTAACAATTATCAGATCGTCAGCATGCGAGTTGGCACATGGGGAGGATCCAAAAACGGAGTCGTCATCAAGCAGAACCGTAGCAAGGAAGGGACTGGCTCACAGGCTGGCAGAGGCAATACTAGTTGTGTATGTATGCACGTGCACGCGTATGTGAAATCTAATACAAAACTAACGACTCCCTTGCATGCGAACTGGGAAGGGCTAGGGCGGGTATGTCCGTCTTGCAAGGTAGACGGCAGATAAAGGCTTCTGACTCGAAGGACTAGCGTGAGGAAGCGAAGTATCAAATGAATCCATAGCAGAGTCCTATATAGACAGAAGATCTGTTCTATTGTCCCTGCGCATTTATGCCAATAATTGCTACTAGAAGGGGAGAAGAGGTAGGAGGGGGATGTTTTCCTTATGGATAAATCATCAGGAGGGTTTCAGAGCTCTTGTGTAAGATTCCGTTAAGAATTGAGCGTAGCCGAGAAAATTATTACGGCGGGCGCTGGGTATATAACCCCATCGCTATCGTTTCTTGCGCCTGTCCTCTTGAAGCCACACTCAGAATGATGAGAAAGTAGGAGATTAGAGTAAATGCGAGAATTGGGCGTTCAGCGTCAGTTAGCCGTATTCGTGGGGAGGAGCTATGTTTCGAGGGTGGGGACGCACGAGGGGGACTATTCTGAGCAACTATAAAGATGTATGCAACGCGGAAGGCGGGAAGCAAGTTGTGGGCAGGCAAGGAGGCAAGGAGGACGCAGCGTGTCGTGGACCGCTAGTGTGTGTATAGTTGTGGTCTTGAAGTTGCGGAAATAAACCTCAGAATTGATCTTGTCCAGGAATACCACCTTAGTGTAGGTGAGATATTAAAGTAAAAACCACAGTGAACAATTCATATTAGTATAGGGTGTACGGGACTGGATTCAGCGACGTCTTCCTCGTCGTTCGGAGTAAGCCCAAATCATCTACACTGCTCCCATCATCACGTGGTGATGTATCGGCGTTAGGGTCCCGCAACATGCGGTTGCCATAGCTCGCAGTCGTTGTCGTCAACCGTCTCCTCTCCCTCTGTCCTTTTCACTTCACTCAGCTGTCCACTGTCTGCTGCTGAGCAGCTCAATGACTGTCATTCCTTCAATTTCCTCTCGTATATAGCATAATATACATCTTGAATCCACGGTGAGCCCCCCTGCTAACACGCTTCCTTCTATTGTTCCTTCTTTTCCCACCACCCACAAACCACGCGACGCGGTTTCCAAATGCACATCTTATCGATGCTTGGTTGTATTTGACGCGGGCATTGTGCGTGCACTAGACGCTGATTGGTTCCCGGGGGTCGTGCAACATGTTTGGTTTCCGCCTTCTCATCTCTTCTCCCTCTCAACTCCTCGTCCCCGTCATCGTCGTTGTCGTCGCCGCTGACGTTGTGCTCGTTGTGTGGAACGGATTTGGATTAACGACCGCTACGAACTTCCCTTAGCTTCTTTCTCTGTGTACCCTCGCAAATTCGAACCGGAAACGGAACTGATTTTCTGCCCGCCCGTCCCCGCCAGTTTCCCTCCGTTGAATCCTCCAACCGAAATCACAAACATAGCTACCCCAAGACCATCACTTGACAATGCCAACTCATTTTGGTGACTTCCAGCCGTTGTGCTCACAGACGCCTAGTTATCCATGGTGTAACTTGTTTTATCGCCAGGTTCGTCGTTGTTGTTATCCGTCCCCCACCCTCTTCTTCCTCACTTTCCCTTTATCGTTTCTTTCCCCTTACTCACTCTGTTCACGCTTAGCTCCAACGCGCCTCCAACGCTACCCTCCTCCCACCCTCCGTCCCCTCCGTCTCCGCCCCCGTAGGCATCAACCCGGAATGCGGCATCCTTCGCCTGGGACACGACAACTCCATAGGCAACGTTGCCAACATCGCCGTGTGCGGTGCCAGTGTGTTCTTCGTTGCGTTTTTAGTGTGGGCATGTAATAGAAGGAAGGCGGCCGTCGGTGCGTTTACCGTTCTTCCATACTTTGGTTACGGTCGTTAACCCTAACCCACCCCTCCCGCCAGGCCGAATCGAACTCCTCCTGTTCCTCTCCCTCTATCTCCTCACCCTCCCGTTGCAACTCCTAACAACGGGCTCCATCCTCGAACAAGGCTCGCTTCCCCTCATCGTCCTAACCGCAATCCACGCAGGGAGCGTTGCCGCTTTGTTCTGGTCTCTGCTAGCGAACGCACTCGTGGCGACACAGGTGGTGGAAGACGGGACTATGAGTAGTATGGTGGTAAGTCGCAGTGCCAAGTTTAGCTGTTGAATTTCTCGTTTACACTCGCTCCTAGCCATTCTCCATCTTCGCCCTTGCCGTATTTGGTGGGACCACCTACATTTCGATGGATGTCGCCCTCGGGATCACGCAAACGATCGGAGGCCTCTCCAATCCACCGGAGCGACTAGGGAGCATCGCACTGTTCGTGTTAACTAGCATTTGGCCGGGGGTGTGAGTTTCTCAATCATTCTTGCCCAATGCAATTTTTCCACTGACACATACCTTTTCGTACACAGAACCGCCCTCCTCTACCTCCTGATCATGTCCTACATCGTCCTCAAAGTGCTCAACGAGACGCGCCCCATGTGGTTCTACCTCCTCGCCGCAGCGCTGTTCGTCCTCAGCCAGCTGGATTGGTTTTTACTGAGCAAGGTCATTTGTAAGGTGCGTTGGCGATTAATGTCCCTTTTCATCATACATTTCTTAATAGAATTTCCGCTGTACAGGGCTCCAACCAAAAGGTAGACGGATCCTTCATCGCAACGCTCCTTGAGACCGCATCAGTCGGCGTGCTATATTTGGCGTGGAAGAGTATTACTGAAGGTGAGTTTTCGTTTTTTCTGTATTTATTGTGTTTTGGCAGTTTGAGAGAAGTTGGGGGCAAGGGGGAGGAGACTGGTGGCGGGTCGACAGGTGTTGGTGCAGTTGAGAGGGGTATAGCGGGTGAGGAACGACAGTGAACCTGTCTATAAGTGGGTGCAGTGCGGACTGCAAGTGGATACTGTCCGTTGATGGATGGCTGAGGGCCATTCATATGTGCAAGGCGAGGACAGTCCTGTGTAGCTGCTAGCGCGTGCTCTCCTCCGATGGATAACTGAGGGGTCGTTCGTATGTGCAAGGGCGAGGGAGGGAAGAACCTGCGATGCGGCTAGTGTCCGACCCAATCTCGTCGACAGCCTATCTATCGCACTTTCCAGAAGAGCACCGTCCGTTACTACTCCATAGCGTTCGTCGTTGTGAGCAGTTATAGTTTCGGCTTCTGGCGCATACATTCCTGGTGGCTAGTATCTTCCCTCTCTACTGGTGGATGGGTGTCGCTCGTTCATGTTGTACGAGATCAGAGCGATATATCGTGCTGGATGTCGATCCTGGATGGAGGATACTGGTAGTGGCAGCGGATGTCAGCTCGTGCCTATTTGGCCCATGCCTTATCCTTGAGTCGATGGTTGGAGATATGCTGGCCTAATGCGCGGAGTTGAATTGGAGATTGCTGTTGCTGCCTGCCATTATCCTCGTTGCATGCTTGCTTCTATCTCCAGTCAATATCGTTATGCTTAGCTTCTTGGTTGTCATACTTCTGTATCTTTCCTTCTCATCCTTCTTTCTATCGTTATCTTCCTATCTCCTCTCATCTTATTAAACGTCCTTACTAATTAATATTCACTATTCGCCTTTCTAGAATCATGGGACGATGATGCTTATTATCCATCATGATCCCTCGTCACTCTTCTCGTCCCAGCTCATCGTCAACAAGCTTGAATAATACCCAACTCATGTTTCATACCCAACCCACCCGCACTACCCTAACTATCACCGCCGCCGTAGCTCGCACCTTGTGTACCAGCCAATACACTCCTCATCAACCAAATTGGATTGGATTGATTGGACTCTCCAATCACTGGAATGCCTACCAAAACACTTTTTTGGACCCCACCTTCACCTGGAATAGATATTTTCGCTCATTCTCGGTACACAATCCACAGGTCTTGTTTTTTTCTTCTTGTTCTTGGCATACTAGTACTACTACGTTGTTGTTTTTCCGTGTAGTTCTCGGCGATACCTCCTCTTCTCCTTGTCCCCACTGCCTTCCTTTCTCAGTTGTACCTTTTCTGAATACATAGGAAGAATGCTGCCTTCTGAAGGTTGTTGACCTTGTTCTTCGATGTATTTCGTGTACGTTATCACTCTTCCCTTCATTCCACCCTCTTTCTTGGAACCGGTTTTCTTTTCTTTTTCGTTGTCATTCTCATTCTTCACCACACATCCACGAGTATTGATCCAATATATTCCTACATACCTTTGTACGTGCGTACTTACATACATAACTAGTCTTGGCCTTATGATGATCTTTTTATGTTCAACTCATCTTACTCGTTCGCCGTCTTTCTTTGCGAGTCTTTGTATAATGACTGATGAGGTCCAAGGGAGAAAAAGAGAAGCCGGGTGTAGATGTGTAACTTGCCTCAAAAATTGAGTTTGTAACGATATTTTTTTCTTGTTTTTTGCCAGGATCTTGCATAATTGTACTTCAGCTTAAGGATGACACGTCCTTGAGTTTGTGTTAATTCATCTACTAACAGCCTGAACAATCCTAGTACAATGAAAGATATCTCAAGGCAATATAGAACTCCAAGGTATAACAGACCGAATATCCTCTTTTCATCACATACTTTCTGTCCATTTTCGCTACATGTATATGTCATTAATGAATGACAGTGCACAGTACGACCTATTCCTCTTATTGTAGCCCTTCTGGTCTCATTTTTCCGCCAGGTTTCTTCTAGATACCTAATTTCGCTACTATAGTACAGTTGTCACCCTCATAACCCATATCCTTTTGTCCACAGTCAAGGCTATGAGTTATAAGGGGCGATGGGCTATTGCTAAGATCTATGCGAAGACTAAACGTTGGTGTATTCTTGTGAATACACACGTAGTCAGTAGTCCAATAGTAGATAAAGAAAATACAACCTAATTGTGCGTTTTAGTGAAGATAAGATGATGATGATTGAGTAGATGGAATCACCTTCCAAAGTGTAAGAGATCGAATGAGTACTACGAGCTACCACCAATTAGATACCCCTGAGGCTTTTAGTAATTGACAAAAGAGCTAGCCTTAGCCTTAGCCTTAGCGTTCTATGAGTAGCGAACTTAACGATAATGCTAGGCATTATTCATAAAGTCCTTTTAGCCATACAAAGACATTGCTAGTCACACTATAGTAAATAAATTTATTGGAACAGTTATTGGACTGAAACGATGAGCTCTTTTACTATCTAGTAGGAATTTACTTTATAACCAAATATATGTATGATACTGATTCATGAATGAAAAGGGCTCTTGTAGCTGTGAGGTCCTTGAACTCTGAAGCAAACGCACACGAAGAAATACCTGGAAAATATGAACTGAATCAGACCAAGTAATCGGAAATCCTTCAGTATTTCCATTTTAAGACCGTCATACATGGTCAATATACTTTATATCCTTGTATTCCAAATTTCGTATAATATGAAGTTTAGATTTGCAAAACTATTCATAAAATTCCTACTAACTGAACTTGTGGTTAAAAAAAATATAAACTAGTCCAGCACGATAATCTCTGATTTATAGCCATGCTTTCTACAATCAGAGGCTGAGGTTTACAGGTGTGCATCCAAGAGCAACAACTCCATTCTGAAAGTTCCAAATCGTCGTTAGGTGCTGAAGTTCTCGACAGGAAAATAAGTAGCTTACAAATGTGTTGTTCGAGCAGCACACAGCTTGCGAATTGCAAGAGTTTCCTCCAACCCCGATGGCCGTGATGGGAGTGCAGGTGACTTTGAACAGACAATTGTAAGTTTGATATTCTGAGTTTTGAAGTAGTATCTCACCTCCGACAAGAGCAGTGAGACTGCTGACGGCAACACCCAATAGGCCGAGAATACCGACGACGTTGCTGGACAGGTTCTGCGGGTCCTGGGCTGCAATTGAAGACGACAGTGAGTGATTTTTAAATGATACCCAGAATGATTAATCTTACCGGAGTTACAGCACTGGACAGCTCCTGTCGTACCAGTACTGTTCAGAATTAGAATTAGTCAAAGACATGTGTCTCATGGTGGGAATGAGTACCATTGGGAAGCCGGTGTGGGTGCAGGTGTCTGCCATCGGGGGACAGCGGTGGCGGTAGCAAGGATTGGGAGAGCTAATGCGACAAAGGCAATCATGGATGAGGTACGAGCGAACATAGTGGATTTTTTGGTAAAGTTGGAAGTGGGTAGTTAAACTGTGTTTGTTTGAGTGAGGAATATCCTTGAAAGAGGTACGTTTTTATGCGATTGAAGCTCGGTATTTTTAAATATAGTTTTGCCAAGTGGACGCTTTTAGCGCCTGAAATGACGCGTTTGTCTTCCTTTCCTCGTAGTTTGGTCGTCCACTCCACTTGTACGTTGTCCGGCCTCGATGTGTCAAACGTCAATTTGGCTCCTAGATTCTAATCTGAATAGAATTGAGCAGAGAACAGCAGTTCCGACTACCCTTCATGGCATCTGTCGCTAGCTCGAACTGACGGACGGGAACCATGTCAGTTTCTCGAATATTTTTCAATCGTTGCTCATGCATCAATCATGTATGATAGATTATTTGCGATCACACTCCATGGAATCGAATCACGAAAATCTCTACGAGCATACTGACTGTTTTCCAGAGGAAGATCATGGCCGTCTTCTACTGGCTTTACCTGGTATCGGCAGATTGACAGTTATGCGGGCGCAGACACAATCTTTCAAAGCCAGGAAAATTTCCGATCGCAACTGACATATTCTGTGGAGCACATTCATTTCATGCTTATGTTCATTTTACAACATATAACAGTGTGCTGACTTCACCATCAAGCGGAACTGATTGCGGCTTTTAATGAGTTGAATTACAAAGACAACAGATGTTACTAACAAACTATCGGGATCATTCCACATGAGAATTCATTCTTCTGTTATAGACAGAATTGTAAGTGTGTAACGAAACTTCTTAGCCTGGCTCTTGAAGTGATGAAAAGGACGATTTCATTCTAAAGGTCCACTATATATTAACGGAGACATTTATTCGTAACTAGCCGAACATTACGGAGCCAAGGGTAGATTATATTATGTTTGAAAATGTGAGAAGATATGAACTCAAATTCGAATGTATTGAATTCAAATACGGCATAAATTACTTGCATTAGATGATACCTTGTCTGGAGGTATATTTCCTTCCAATACCCGGATGACTCAGCCACCGAGACGGACTTCTAAACATGAAGATTTCTGACATCGTGCACCGAATTACTCAATGACGAGGTGATGAAGTGGTTAAAGAGGGGTGAAAACGCTGTATAGGTGAATCAACATTGATGCTGTCCATTTATGGCATAGATCTTAAGAACATATATCTCCATGCAATACTGGATTGACGTTATGATTTGTGGAGTGGAATAGAACATGGTGATGAAACACTGCCCTAGCTCAATAAAATACATTTCAAAGAGACATCGTCATGTACCAGCAGCAACAAAAATGTATAAAAGCACTACTGTTGAACGTATATTCCTCAGTCAAACAACACACCGCAGCACAGTTTAACTATCCTTCTCCAGTCCCTAATCAATCTACAATGTTTGCTAGTACTTCCTCTATGATTGCCTTTGCTGCATTGGCTCTCCCAATCCTTGCTACCGCCACCGCTGTCCCCCGATGGGAGACCCCTGCACCCACCCCGGCTTCTCAATGGTACGCACTGCTTAACAAGAATCGTATTTCTCTGACTAATCTCCACTCTGAACAGTTCAACAGGAGATCTCCAGTGCTGCAACTCCAGTAAGTTTTATCGTTCTGAATCCTACTTAAAAGATTACTTACTATCGTCTCCAAATTTAGCACAGGACTCGCAGAACCTCTCTAGCAGCCTAGATGCAGTTCTTGGCCTTTTGGGAGTTGTGGTTGGAGATATCACTGCTCTTGTTGGAGGTAAGATAGAACTTGAATTCATGCAAGAGAAATAATTAGCTGACTAGTATGTGTTTAAAGTTACATGCCCACCTATCACTGCCATCAGCGTTGGCGGAAACTCTTGCAACTCACAGGCCGTTTGCTGTTCAAACAACACATTCGTAAGCTAGTTTACTCTCTCCTTACATCTGACATTTATCATTGAACCTGTTCCATACAGAACGGCATCGTTGCTATTGGATGTACTCCTGTTAACCTTAGCCTCTGAGTCGAAAGGAATACCGAGTAGTCAGAATAAAGCAGTATTTCAAAGCCTACCCATGTTAACGTCGTTGCTATTTTCATTCATAAACACGAATTCAATTTCAATTTCAATTTTGCTCACTAATTTCCTTTTTTAGTGACTCAAAGAGCCCAGCTCATGGGAGCTGACACTTGGGGATGAACGGGAAGGTATCAATCGATGCGAGAGATGGGTAATGGGATTTGTAAGGTGTTGTGAATATTATCTGGTGTTTTACACCCATTGGCAAGCTTAAGGAAAGAACCGGCCTCTGCATTTCTGGTTAGGCCTTGAACTACGTAGGCTGTAATGAAAACACGGCTAGAGGCGCCTCAAGAACCGCCGGACTAGCATTCTAGTAGATCAGATGTTGCTGGGCATCGTTCCCTTGTTTTTAAATTGAGTAGCGCAGGTTTCGTGAACGCTTCGAAAGGTCTATAAGCTGTAGGTAAACCTGGTAGCATAAGTCGATATAATGAGAAGCAAAGTTATTTTCTTGTACCACATAGAGTAAACATAGCACCAAAACTGAAAGGATGGTGTGTCAACAGCGTCATTGATGAATGTCAGGCACATAGACAGGACAAGGTCATTGGAAAAATACACATGGTGATTATTTACACGCATCCATCACATTTATCGTAGATATAAACATGATTACGCAATTAATGGATCACCTAGGTATGCTGATGGTTTTACACGGCGAAGCAATATATTGAGTATGGGGAGGTATGGGGAAATATTGTGGAATTTACGCACAAGTTAATGATGGAAAACGTTGGGAAGTAAGATGCCTCGGGGCTCTTTCACCATCGACGAGGACGATGCGTGTGAACACGTCATCAGCACCGAGCAGTGTAAGAGTTCAGAAAGCGCCTCTGAGTGCCAATGTTGGAGATCCAGATCTTTGCACGTGCGCAGGGCAAATGACGTGAACGTGACGCGCCAATGACATGCACGACGTGAATACTATAGACTATTCTCATATGCCCTGACAAAAAAAAAGATTTGTAAATATTAAACAACAATAAAGTACAGGCTACAGTTTCTCAATATTTCACAATTTGAAGGCTAGGAGGTAAGAGAATGCCTGTGGTAAAATTTATAGATATATAACAAACTGAAATCCAAATGCATCTTCGTCGGGACCTACAGATCAGGGTGGTGTCACATTCTCCAATTCTGTTAGGATTATTGCCGCTAGCAGTTTTCAGTTTTGGACCACATTTGTTGGGATCTAGACCAGGGTTATTGTTCAAAAATTTCAAGCCTCTCCCGCTATTATCCGGGGTCCTATGCACCTACAGAGCGGTGGTGGCTAATTCACGACCTCCCTCACCTTCAGATGGGGTGATACATAATAGCATGTATCCGTTGAATAAAAATGAAAAATTATTTGATACTAAACGCTCGTCAACCATTACCTCAGAGGACGACTCGTCCTCTGACAGTAATTGATATGACAATACTAAGAACGAAAGTAAGTGGATGAAAGTCCAACATGGAAGGAGGTCAAAAAGCCTTGACTCGCTCCATAAGAACAGGGAAATCAAAACCAGATTCCCCGAAATAACCCCCAGAGATGTCTCCAGAGAAACTAAATGCTATTTCATTAGCCAAGCAACAGCTTACCACAGGTGAGAAAGTGCAAATGCTTGACGAACGAAGTTAATATCGGAACCACGTGAATTAAATGGATAATGCGAACAAAATTTTGTCCATTGTTTTGAGATCAGCTATAGTCTGGTTTGGAGATGTTTCCAATGAAGAACTTCGGTACCCACAAATAGGGCCCATATACCATACCGTCAACAGATTTTAGGTCCAGTTTACAGTACGGTTTACGGTACAGTTTCCACCCATATGGCTGCCGTATAATACAGCCGTAATACAATTCATACGGCCCGTATTGCTGCAATAACACATGTCTAAATAACTTATCTCGCTATGTCCGATTACATGTGCGTCATACAGATTCAACCTGCGCTTAACTTGAGAGAATCATTCATATAGGTTAGCATACCTCTCCAACACTCTTCTTCCTCTTCCTCTTCCTCTCCATGTAGATATTAATAGGTAAAATCACAGAATAAAGAAAAATTGAAATGATAGACTTACTGATGAGAAGTCGTATAAGTTAGCAAAATAGCTATTGATGCTTGCCAACTTAGCCGAGCGGTGAGTGCCGTGCACTGCTCAGTGCTGCACCTTGTCTGTGCCATGGCCTGTCAAGATATGATTAAGAATCTAAATGGAAATATTAACGACAGAAACCTCTGCCCCTTCTAACTCATCCTGCTCCACCAATTCTGATTCTACTCGGAAGTCATTTATTTCTCGATATGATACTATTGGAGGTAAGGATTGGGATGAGCTCCAAGACTACTTTGAAATTCGTAAACGTCCCAACTTCAAGAATTGTGACCCATTGCTTTGGTGGTATAACCATCGCATTGAGGGTGAATATCCAAATAAGTATCGGCTAACTCATGATTTGCAAACCATTCCTGGTAAGTCATCACAAAGAACTCTTCGGGTTAACTGTATATAATTGATTCTAAAGGGTCTGCTGTTGCTGTGGAACGAAATTTCTCAGGTAGTAGGGATACTATTTCTCTCCGCCGCTCCAGCCTGAATGCAGACACCATTCGATCATTTATGTTGCTGAAACATCAGCTTCGCCAACAGCACACAAAGGTCTGAATTAAATAGAATATATGTATTACAGACTTTTAGTGATGAAGTATATTATACATATATGCTACTATAGAAATCATGAAGCCTTCAATTATATAAATCTCTTCAATAACACTGTAGCGTAAGAAAAGGCTAAAAATAGTAAGCCGTATCTAACCGTATAGCCGTAATTTACCAGTACCGTACCGTATACCGTACCGTCTAGGCTCAAATTTACATCAATACGGTATGGTTTACGGTACGGCTGGCACCCGTATTCATACCGTATTGATACGGCCCGTAACCGTATACGGTACGGTTGGCAGCCCTACAAAGAAGGCGTGCAAAGGTGGCAGTTCCACGTCACTGGAAAATCCTATGGAATGAAACCATGGAGCTACATTCCATCCGTCGGTCAGCTTAATATTAAATAGCTTTAGACCTTGGCAGGGTATAACTTATAACATCGCTCTTGTCAACCCCAAGGGTTTGCCTTTCGTTTCCAATGTCCACGTCGACCTCCTTGCCAGAGCGATATTCAGTATTGACCAGCAATAATAACACCCAAGACGCTGCCATATATCTTGGCCTCGTAGTGGCTAGCATTCTGGATGTTACAATTCTGGAACAGAAACACAGAGAACTTGTCTTTCGGTGGCCCGTTCTTGGTGGGAAGCTAGTGACTAGC
>JASFCX010000232.1:0-12289 GCA_036937015.1 Crucibulum parvulum | reverse complement strand
GAGTCCACTTTGATCCATGGATAGCCCCTTAGTTATAGAATATATTCGATTACACACTCTGCCCCGCATTGAGATGGGCATACAACGGCGTACCTTGACACGCCGATACTTCTTCGCCACGAGGGCCGGATCAACAGCTGACAACGTTTTCGAGAAGCACTGCGTACCGTCGCAAATCTGAACAGGTGTAGTGCCAGGTGTTTTTAGAATCGGAATTAATACTCGGACATATGGGTGTCCGGATGAAAGAGGCTTTTAAGCTCTCCAAATCCGAGGCAGATAACTCGTCAGATCCAAGGTTTAAGAGGTTTGTGATGTATATATTTCTTGACTATTTAAAATTTTGAAGGTTCGAATATCTTACCTTACCTAGTTCAATATAAAGAACACTATCGATTTTTCCATTAGGGTGTATCTGTACCACCACGAAAAGTGGTCTATTTTACTCACCAGCGTGAAGTTACGCGAGTGTTGATCAAGTGTGACTTTACCCCAACAGTCCCATCTCCCTAATGCAGGCCGTGGAGCGACCAAGCGCGAGCGTTGTGCAAGCAGAGTACTTTTTTTTAGGCGTGCAGATGCACTCTATCTCATGTGATCGATTGCTTGACCGGGGTGTGGAGAGATACCATCGATTTCGGACTTGCTCCTCAGACCGACGCATAAAATCTCCATCCAGTTTGCGGTGTTAGAAAAGATGTTTTAACTTTTGATTGAAAGCGATTTGATCGGTTATGACTGTAGCCGCCTTGGTCCTTAGCCTGGTATTTTTCAAGTCGGCCAGCAGCTGTTGTCATGGGATAAGTATCTTTTCCCGTTAAGTAGGGTATTCTTGTTTCATTTTTATCGGAGTGTTAGAAGACCCTGTGTTCGATCATCCTGCGCCATTTCCCCAGAGGGTAGATTCCACGTGGCTTTGGAGTAAGCCGGATCATCATCCAAACAACTGAATGTGACTTTACTGTTACTGACATGTTTTCAAATTTTGAAATGCTAGACGCCGTGAGATAAACTAAAATAATGAGTTACTTACAAATCGAGAGAGATGTAACTCGTACAGGAGGTTACTTTCTGTGTATGAGTTTGAAATGGTCCCGGTTTCCCGATAGACAGACAGTAAGTATTGCCTCAGTCTTGATAGAGATCTATTGTTCATTAGGGTTCGAACGAGTTGAAAGTTCAACTTGTTCCGATGGCACGAAATGCCAGGTGGATATGGCAATCGATTTAAAAAGTGGCACTTTATTTGTTCCCACCTTCTGAATTAAACATACGCCACCAAATCAGTTAATGTCTAATGAGTGAGAGAGAAATCGTATTCACTACGTTAATGGACAAAGCACTTGATTGGAGTGCGAAATATTTGGTAAAATATTTATTGAAGAGAGCAGGAGAGTTTCAACGACTGTTGTACATTCAAAGCAGAAGACAAAATACATTATTTAGATTCAAATCCAAAATTTGTTACTAAAAGATGAGTAGGGAAGTCCCTGAAAGCTTTTGAAAATATCGCTATAAATACACCAGAAATATGCGATTAAATCATCTCCACGAAGTCGTCAGAGTCTGTGTGCTTGAAGTGCCAACAGTGGCCTGGCGATTAGGATCTGATTCCCAGTTAACCTATGTGCGATTGTGTGAGAGTCGTAAACATAATGTCATGCAATCCACTTACCGTTCCGTCGCTTTCCTTACGAATGAACTTGTACTGGAAGGTGGTTCCGGCAGGCAAGGAAACAGTTACTCTCCAAACAGGGTAGGCGGCGGAAGAGAGTGCGATCTGTAATGGTTGATCAATCTAAGGCTTTAATATAGTTGTAAAGCGGGTATTTACTGAAGATGCGGGGGTCCATGTGCCCAGCTGTGAAATACTCCCACTAAGGAAGATATTCTTTGAAAATTGAAATATCGATTAGCAGCTTCTGGTATATCATTTTGATGCTGAACTCACCTCGCCAAAAGTGGTGGTTGCAGTCTCTTCGAAGGTCACAGAAACGGTAGTGGATCCAGTGCCTCCACCAGTGTTGCCTCCGGAGCCATTATCGGAGCCAGATCCAAGAGCACCGGTGTGAATTGCAATCGCACTACGGGCTGGGACAGTGGCGCTGAACGAGCCTCCAGAAACAACGAATCTGATTCAAAATAAGGATTAGAAAATAAAACAAGATGATATAATTTCATACCCTGAGCCAGTGCACGATCCTGAGGAACTTTTGCCGCTGATAACATCACAATAATCCCCGTTCGGCAAAGAGGTCGTGAAAGTGCTAGTCCACGCAGAATCGGCGTTATTAATGGCAACGAAGCCGGCGGATCCTGATGGAGTAAAAAGCTCGTCAGGTGTGATTTTATAACATGTAAAAATCGATGGATGACCTACCCCGTCCGAAAGCGATTTGCTCTGACTGCGGGGAGACCCAGTTGGTAATAGCCGCGGATCCAACTTGGTTACGGAAGCCAACCATACCGGAGATGGCAATAAAGCGGTGTTGGCAGAGCCAGCCATTGGCTCCGCCTGTAGCAGAACATGTTCCGGCGTCTGGGTAGACAGACATAACTAACAGCGCGCATGAAGCAATTAACAACGTGGACATACTGTTATTGGGTGCACCAGCATCAGTGTTGGTAAATCCGGAGTAGCTGGAGAGAATGGTCGGCGTTCCGTAAGGGTGAGCAAGTGAGAAGATAGTCGCCGTGATGTAAGTGTTGGATGCTGAATTTATGTTCAAGGAATTCCCGTTCTGTAGAATAAACATGAGTATTTGAAGAAGGTCCGAAGGAAATAAAATATGTACCCGTTCAGTATCATGATTTGCCACGAAGACGTTTGCTTGGCTTCCAGAGACCCAACCTATAAGGATCGATTTATTATCAATAAAAAAGATAATTTTTAGAACACTGATGCTGCGTACCTTGACTATCAAGATTCTGGAGACTGGAGATTCCTCCGCCTGAGAAAGCGTTCTTCACAGCGCTTGTGTACCTGAATCTAAATTTATGACAAATGGTCAGTCTCAATAAACTCTCAAAGAGACAAAAGAATCACGAACTCTTGAACATCGCCATTACCAACATACTCAGAAGGTTGAATGGGCTCGCCGGACCCCCAAATGACCTCTTGGGTGATGTATGGCTTCGTCGTAAGCCTACTGAGAATATTTGCGATATCACCGGCGGGTATATCTATAATACATGGAGATATTAGGGCTCTTAATTGTAGGAGGGGGAGGGTTTGACTCACGCTTTGCTGCATCGAGTCGGAATCCATCAACGCCGAGGGAGATAAGGTCATTGGCATATTGAGCAAGGCGACCGCGGACATATTCGGTATCCGTTGCAAGACTACGAAGTCGTTAAAAGTATTTGCGAGGATAAACGACTTGACACCCACTCAGCAAGATTATCGAGTTCACAAGTCTGAACTTCCACGCGATTCTGGTAGTTGACGATATCATCACCAGGTTCCAAACCACAGTGGTGAAAATCCTAAAGTCGCTGTTAAATATAACTCAACGAAGCCAATGAAAATAATGAGAACTTGATTCTGATAAATCCCGGGATAGTTATAGTGTGTGAAAGAGCTGCCACCGACTCCCGTGCCGGAATCAATGCCGGCCATGTGGTTGAAGAGAGTATCTTCAGCCCGCGTGAGTATAGACCATGAATATGTGGAGTCGTTATTTTCGTACCTGTAATAACCTTGACACCTGCTGTATGGCAAGTGCTCACCATGCTGTGAAAATGATGTCAATATATGCGTTTTAGAAGAAGCTCAATTCAGCGAACTTTGAGAATTGAGAGCGATTGCCACGCTTGGATGTCAAATTATACGAGACGGGTTGGTAGTCGGTCCACCATTGGGCACCTGAGATGTGCTCCGCAGGCGGGCTCACTGTCGAGGAGAATAATTGATGAGTTCTTGAATTATGAACGTCGAGAATAAATTTACCTTGAACAAATCCGTAGCCAGCTGGCCCAATAAAATTAGTGCACTCGGCGGCAACGCTGTCCCAGTTCCACTCGAACATCTGAATGATGACCGACTTGGAACCTGAAGGTACGCGTCCTTCGAGATGAGATGTGTTGCTAAGGGTGGGTGCAGCAACAGCATAGGGCAAGAGAGCCAACAATGACGCGAGGAATGAGAACTGCTTCATGGTGAGGCTGGTAAGACAAGGAAGGCCTATTCTTGGTTATTACAACTCGAGAATAACGAGCAATTTATACGTTTTTCAATCACATAACCTCTGTCTACGGTCAGACTTCAAACGTGAATACGCGAAGTTGCAGGAGGTATCAGATGTCATGATATTTGCCACGCGGGGGACGGTTTCGTGACCATATTCGTTTCGCACTGAGTTACTGCCAGCGAGGAGGAAAACAAAATTCCGAGCGAGCGAGGGTCAGTTGACTAGGTGGTAGGGCAGATGTCGTCATTTGCACGGGCCATAGACATCCGTAGTCGTGCATTCAGGATTTGGGCTTACCATGGTGATGATCTACGATTTTCCAGAAGAAGAAGAAGAGCTCTAATTCTAACTATGATGTTCCGGAAGAAGACAGATAAGTAACATAGCTGATAGAGGAAGTGAGAAGAAAATGATCAGCCGCGAGAGCGGAACGGAAGTCAACTTCCACGTGGCGGGAAAGCGCGTGAGCTCGGGCATATCGCGTAGCTAGAAATAGAACGGATCATTTAGACTGTAACATTGTTAAGGACAAAGACGTTATACTGACACAGGTGAGATGAATGGCGGACTATTCAAACGAGTTTCTCTTATTGGGAACGTCTGTAAGCCATTTATATATCAGATTTTAAGAGGTTAAATTGTTCATGGGATGCTTTGCCAATGTGCATAAACCCCACGCTCACTAGCGCTGTGACACATTCTACACCTACATCGCACGAAGCTGTATTCCCATCTAATCGTGATAATGAGTTTTTTTTGATATTCTCCATGGACGCTCGGATAATACCCACGGGGAAAGGTTCGTGGCTTGATATTACCCCACAAAGAACATGGGTGAACGACAGGTGAACAGAATACGTTTGATAGTAAGGAGCCTGAATTCGCCCGCGTATTCAACTGCGCCAACTTCTATATCTAACTTTCCATCAAGGCTAAAACATGATGAGGTACGCGTTTTAATTGGATTATCATGTGGCCAGATCGCAACTTTGAGATGCCTGAGAAAGTATAAAGAGCATTGATATGATTCTGCGATGACGCTGCCACACAAAAAATAGATGACAGCTTTTTGAATGAGTATCCGTGATTTATTCAGAGTATCACTCATTTCATCTCGCTTGCTGTCGGGAAACCGTTCTATAATCGAATGTAATGTGGCTGAGGCGTGGTGTTTAAGCTGATATTGCAGCGCTTTTCATAAGGATGTTGAATGTGACACGTTGTAAGTAATATCAGTATCTATGGAAGAGTACCGGTATATATTGTATATGATATACGAGTTAAATGAAGTGAAGTGCATTGATTCCAATGGAGATATAGCCTGGAATGAAAGTGCTATGATGAAACCCCGAATCCCGACTCATAACCAACTGCGACGACTGACCAACTCAGTCCTAGAACAAAAGATCACAATAACTCAGCTGATCAACATGAGAATTTTTGCAATAGCTTAATTGCCATGACGGTACTGCAAAGGCAGTATGTGGTGAAGGGCAATTCATATATAAAATCTAGGGCATTATACGTGAATCGACGATACTAACTTGAAGCTCAAAAGCGGCATACTATCATTTACTATCATAGTTCAATGAGACAGACACTTAAAAGCATTTGCTCCCAGCAATCAGGAATCCGTACCAGCTGGATGATGACTCGCGTATGTCTGCAACTGCACGGAATTTATGACGTAAATATAAGAACGTAACAGTGCAACCAAACACGAAAGTCAATGCCTTACTGAGTACAAAGGGAAATCATCACGGTAGCTATAGCATTTAGAAAACGACGTCCTGAAATATATATTTTATCAGCTGGAGAATTCAGAAATGAATTACGCGCCCTCTTACAGCGACATTTTAAGGCTGGGCATAGGGCTGTTTTGGAGGAAATGACGCGACGAATGTTGTACGCCTAAACGCGTCGCGTCGCGTCCTAGATTACCCGGAGCTGTATTTGTGCTTATTTTGTTTGGCGAGAATTGACGTAAATGCCTCCGTCTTAACGCCATCACGTGATCGTAGGTTCGAATACACTGCCGCCGAAAGTCGCTCTCGGTCCTTGTTCTCTTCCGCCACCATCGTCCGCAACAGCCAGCAAGCAGGATCCCCCAGCTCACCACGGCACTCTTGACGCCGTCTGAGAGGGTAAGGGGTTAGAAGAAGGTAAAGTTTGAGGTGGCATTGCCGAAGGTGCGTCGAAATCAGTCCTCCAGTTTCTTGTCGTCAGACTGAGGGTTTTCCAGAGTTCCAGGAATCTAAAAATCACGTCTCACACAGATCACCACGGCGCATAAATTAACGTCAGTGATAGCTAGAGGTGCGCATTTGGAAGGTACGTGAAATTCAACCTCGAAATTGCCGATCAACCGTCGCTTCGCTTGAGGTTATGGAGCATAGAGTGATTTGGGTGGTTACCACCACAGAGTTCTCTCGAAGGAATAATCTCGAGCATAGTTTACACGAATTTACGCGTGTTTAGACTTCGATGAGAGATAGACGAGTATATGTCATGACGAAATGCTCCGGGACGCACAATGCGATGATTTGGATGGTTGTAGATTGCTCCACCGTCACTGTTTTGATCCTCTCCTATATCGACTGTGCGACTCGCTGATTTTCTTCCTCTTGCTTCTTGCCTCTTTCCAACTTTGTTACTAAGAAAACGTTTTCGCAGATTTCCAATAATCCAAAAACCAAACAATTAACGCAATTATACACAGTATCACATTCTTACGAGTCCGCTACGGCATCGACACGTTTCACGTTATTCGACGATCTACCCACGATCTAGAAGATACTCACTCAAGACACATCAAGATTTTTCCTGATTTTCTAACGATTTACGACTGCACATAGTTTCATTATTCTTTTTTTCGTTCCGACTTTTACGACTCGCATCAAGATTTGTTTATCTCTTAGTTTTACGACATTTTTTGTGATTTCAAACAAGCATCATCACCATTAACACCATGCGGAATACGCTTCCTTCGTTGTCTCGTCCGCTCGTGGTAGCCACTCCCCCACAACTCCAGGCTCCCAATTCACAAGCCGTCCCCTCCATCCGCCTCATCTCTGCTACCCCCTCGGCAACTGGTATGTCGTCGGAAGGCAGCTCCCTCAGTTATCAACACTCCTTCGCCACGGACAGCTCATGGGCTTCCGTTCCTAGCGCTGACGCCATCCCCTCCCCAATCGCACCCAAGACAGACGCTGCAGTGCGTAAGAAGCTCGTTCCCAAGAAGAGCAAGCTCAGCCTTTTGACTGGCGGTCGCGACAAAGAGCGCGGCAAGGATCTCTCCGACGTGGTTCGTCGGGTCGGGGGAGGCAGCACTGCTGCACGAGGGGGATTCGAGATCTACGTTGACCCGACCGAGGACCCCGAACTTGGAGACATTGTGATGGTTAAGAAGAAGAAGTCGCGTGTAGCTTTGGATGGGATGAAGTGGGGAGCACTTGGCGAAGTGACGAATGTTCCTTCAGCGCCAAGAGAGGAAGGAGAGAAGCCCCAGCAGTTCTTGAAAGTGAAAGCTGAGGGGGAGGGGAAGTGGTGGAGTATTGGAAGGGGGAGGAAGGATTCGAAGGAGAAAGAGAGGGAGAAAGAGAAAGAAAAGAATAAAGAGAAGGAGAATAAGAGAGCGAAGTGTAAGCTAGCTCATTCTTGCATGTCCAACATACTAACGTTCCTTTCAGCTCCCGAACCATCGCAGGAAGGCATCAAATCAGTCCGACAGCCACCTCCCCGCTCAAAGAGTAAGTTCATTGTTACATGATCGAGCTCAACGCTAATGCGCTCCGTATAGCACCTGAACCCCTTAGACTCAGCGACACTCAGTCCCGAGCGCGCTTCAACTCACTTGATTCCGGTATTCTCCTCAATACCCCCATCAATATGGGCCCTCCAGTTCCACCTAAGTCCTCTTCACCACCTGAGCCTGTTACGTATTCTCGCTCTGCAACCCCCACTGCCGGTGGGCTGCTCGCGCCTCCGTCATCTGCTGGTTTAAATCCCAGCGCAAACCAGGGCTCTATAGCACTCAGAGCCATGAGGAGCGTGAGGAGCCTTGCTCGGATGAGCAGTTGGGCTCAGCTTAAGAACATGCCTGCGCCTGGCCCGGAGGACGAGGAGAGAGGCTTGGAGGAGAAAAAGCCAAAGGAGGAGAAGAAAGTAAAGGAGAAGAAGGTAAAATCTACCAAGTCAGAGGAGACTGCAGACGGGGAGGTGAAAAAGAAGAAGGTGAAGAAGTCCAAGTCCTCTGCGGCCAATGCCGAGGATGTGAATGAGGAGGGGGAGAAGAAGAAGGTTAAGAAATCATCAAAGAAAGAGAAGGATACGCTCCGCAACAAGGCTACACTTTCCACTCAGCCTGCGACTGTTCGTCAATCGTCAAGTAGCTTCGAGGTTGGCCATCTCACTGCTAGCCCTGAGGCGAAGAAGACGGACACGAAGTCTCTCGGGAAGAAGAAGCATTCTATCTTGGGCCTGGGTCTCCCTTCGACTATGCGTCTCCCTACGATCCGTTCAGGATCCACAGCTTCGTCCACCATGAACTTTGGTACTGTGGCTCCCAGCAGCTCAAACCGTCTTTCTGTCGAGAGCGCATTCAAGGGCGTTCTTGGTCGGGACAGGGCAGGGAGTACCATTTCTACTGCATCATCTCTTCGACCCGTCTCTATTGCCAGCAGCGCATCTCGAGGCTCGTCAAATAGCTCTGGAGCTGCTAGCATACGCTGGGATGAGGAAGGGCTCGAAACTGTCAAGGAGCAGCGGAGGAAGGAGAGGAAGGAGCGAGAGAAGGAGAAGAGGGCGGAAGGGAGGGAGAGTAGGCATTCGTCGGAGGGGAGAAGGCGGACACCTCTTTCGGAGGTGTTCCCTGATATGCAAAGGCGCGCGAGTGGGGAGTCGCAGATGCAGAAGGAGAAGTACCCAATTTTGATGATTGAAGAGGCAACGGCGGATGGACATGGGAGCTTTGAGGATTGTAGTCTTCATGAGAGTAGTGAGGACGGGAATGTTGCGAGGGAGGAGCAGAAGGCAGCACCTGCTGCTACGCCCGTCAAGAGGGCACGACCACGTCCTATGTCAGAGCAGTTGTTGGGCAAGAGTAGACCTCGACCGATGTACGAGAGTGAGGATGGTAAGTTTTATTCGCCGACCCCGCATGGTATTATGGTTCTCAACTTTATTTCTATTGTAGGGGTTCTCTCCATCCTCGATGCCGCTACGAACGACCTAGCCCAGCTCATCAACATTCTCGACCTTGAGGCGACGCCTGCTACACCGGACATGACGCCTCTTCGTCCTTCTCCTCTTTCCTTCGAGAAGCTTGCTCAAGGTGGTGGGGATGAAAGTCCCAGCAAGAATGCTAGTGCAAAGAAGAGGGGATTGTTGTCTGAGAGCCCTTTGAAGAAAACCCTCCGCGACAGCACTGCATCCATTAGCTCTCTTCGACCATACGGCCAATCTCGTGGTCTGAAATCTAGCTCTTCTAGTGCCAGCCTCAAACCTGGAATCATAATAGGTCAACAGATTGCTCCCTGGCCAATGCAAATGGGATTGGAGTCCGTTACTGAAGCTTCATCCTCGCCGTCACCTGCGAAGTCATCCAAGGCTGCACCCACACCACCAAGCCGGAACAGCACCTTCCGCCCTTCCCATAAACGTACAATGACACCCGCGCGCGAGCCCGACCCAGAGCCCGTGTTCCATCCTTTACCTGCCGCCAAACCCCGTGGACCTATCCGCGCGCTCAAGTTCTCACCTGCGTCTACTCCCTCTACGGGATCGGTACATACAGATGGTGCTCTTCGACCTCCATCGTCGACGACTTTCGGCTCTGCCTCATCTTCGCGTGCTAGCTCAAAGGGTTCTTTGGATGAGTTCGCATCCGGCTCTCCTACACCTACAGGTTCAGTGTTTAAACGCGACCATCGGCGCCAGCGCTCATCTCTCATCCCCGATGACTGCTACAATTACAAAGGCAGCTGGGGAAGCATTGGAGACGGAGGTGTTCCTCTTGCTCGAGAAACTAGGCGTGTACTGGGAATGTCAGGTACCATGGGCGGCTCAGATGTATCAGGCTACAACGTTCCTGAGCTAGACGTGTCTGATCCTGACTCCGATGTCCCAGATGAACTCAGATATATACTGTCTGCTAACTCAGACCGTGGTTCTATGATCGAGGACACCCTCTCCTATAGAGATGTTCGCGATGAGGATGAAGAGATGACTTCTGGTTCTCCACATGAGCTTCCGGTTCCCCTGCCCAAATTACCGCAGGGACCACCGCGTTTGGAACTTCCTGTATTCCGTGCCGCCCTCGTTGACGATGAGGGCGACCATGCCGACATCGACGAGGGAGGACTTACTTCAGAAGAAGACACCAAGAAGAGCTTTGATTTCACCGGGGAGCTCCAGAAGCTTAATGAGTCTGGTGGATCTGACCGTCGTAGCTTTGTCGAGCAGTTGGAGAACGCATTTCGCACGCCCGCCAAGGTCGATCTCAGGTATCTCAAGGATGGCTTACTGTGTGTTGAGGTTCCACCTGTGCCCAAGCTTCCCTTAGACTTCAGTGTCGCAGTGGATACCGACGAAAGTAGCTCAGCGTTTGACAGCTATTCTGCGTCCCAAATTGTGGAGATGAAGGAGCCCACGCTAATGCATATGACAACCAGAGCTGAGGAAGATTCGAAGAGCAAGTCGAATATTGACCTCTACTCCACATCGAGACTCGTCGATATGAAGGAGCCTACGCTACTTCCTGGTTCTGATAGCCTTGCTAGCAGTACTGATGTATACGACAGTATAATGGATGGGCCATCCGAGCCAAGCCTTCGCTCGTCGACTTCCTCCAGCTCCCGACCTTCTAACGGACAACTCAATACATCATTCAAGTTTGGCGGTATGCCTACTTCTGCACCAGCTGCCCCTAAGCAAGAGAAACCAATGACGCTGTCAGATATCATCCCTCCGCCTTCACACGTTCGGTCTTTGTCCGCGTCTTCCATGATGGATGAAGATGACTCTGTCCTGAAGTCAATCTTTGCGAAGGTCTCTGATATTCCTCAACCTCGCGAACGCGTCGATTCAGAATCGAGCTCCAAGGAATTTCCCCAAGAAGTTGGAAGAAACTCGCAGTACGTGCAGTCACGTCCAGCATCTGGTGTCAGCTTTTTCGGACTTGATTCATTCGATGAGGTTCGTCGTGGATTCGAGTTCACCGATAGCAGACCGGCTTTTTATCCCGCTCCTCCTGTTTCTCGTCGCAACAATCATCGTCAGCACGATTCAATATTCAGTATTGCCTCTGTTTCGTCGTACGGACGAGTACTTGATGCTGGCTCAACTGATCCCTTCGACTATGGTTTGCCTAGCTTGAGAGAAAGGCCATCATCCGAGGCTATGTCCATGTCCATGTCCATGAGCGTGGATGACACTTTCTCCTTCCTTGATCGTCAGCCAGTGCGAAGGAGAGTGGATAGTGACGCATCCAGCTTTTACTTCCGAGCACCACTAACCCAGCAAGGATTCACCCGTGGTCATCGTCGACATGAATCGAATATGTCTGTGTCCTCACAAGCTCCGCCTATCAGCATGTACAATCGCAGTTTTGGCGTTCACCGTCGCAATGACTCCACTACCAGTGCTAGTTCGGTGGCAATGTCGTACGCAATGCATGGTGCAAATGGCGGACGAGTTGCATGGGCCCGTCATCAACGAGATGCTTCAATGGACTCCGTCATGAGCGACTTCTCCGCCTTACGCCTTGGACGCCCCGGCATTGGAGATAAGATGTTCGATACTGATCACGCAATGCCCCTCACTGCCATTTCAGCGTCTCCTTCAGAGAGCTTGGCTGCTCCGCGCTTCGACAACAGGTCATCATTCGATTCTATTCTTGACGATGATCGTAGGTCTTCCATGGATGATTCGCTCTTCGAAAAGACAGGACATAGAACATCTATCTCCTCTGACTCCGTCTTTGGAGATGACTACTTTGATCCCAACCAAGGTGGCCTCCTTCCTCCTGGTCAGTTCCGACCTTTGTCGATCATCAGCTTGAATAGCGTCCACAGCCCAATGAAGGAAGATGACACGATGAT
>JASFCX010000231.1:0-15804 GCA_036937015.1 Crucibulum parvulum | reverse complement strand
GAAATTACTTGCCGGACACCGCTGGAGAAGGTCATCCTGAAAATATGAGAAGAAGTTAGCACAAGAAGTTATACCGGTAAACAATCCCACAAATTGCCGTAAACACCAATAGATGTAACTCTCTTGACATCACCATTGAGCCAGCGCTCCGGTTTGAATGTATGTGAGTCTTCACCGAAAATATCTTTGATACTAGGGAAAGATGTCAAATACAACGACAATTGGGATCTGCAGTCAGCAAAAATGCCTACCGATTATAGGCGCAAATACAAGACATGATCCTCTGTCCTTTAGGAATTGGTAACTCCGTGAGTATCTCCCCAGAAAGTGTGGTAATTGGTTTAGAAAGCGGTAGTACATCCTCTTTTGATGCTTCTCTAAATGTAAAGAGCGCTACAGGATGATAGCGGAGAGACTCCTGATACACAGAATAGGTCAAGCTCCGAGCTTTCACGGTGGAAGCCATTCTGACCTTGATAACAGCGTTGAGGTATGACATCCTATCAAAGTCGGCTGCAGTGAATTCAGGTTCTCCTCTTTCATGCACTACTTTCTCCATGGATCTGATCTCATGTCGGAGTTTTCTTTGTATATCGGGATTTCGCGCAAGTTCTAAAAGAGTCCATGTGAGGGTGTTCGCCGTAGTCTCGTGGCCTGCCAGAATCATCGTTCTGTTTAAATGTCGATCATTTAAGTATATTGTATGAGCATCATTATCGCTTACCGCATTTGAGCTAACACCTCTTCTTCGTTTAGCTGGGCTTTGACATTTTCGGAGGCGTTGGCTTGGACTTTGGACGAATTAAAAGAGGCCGAAAAGCTTAAGACGAAACTGACCCAGTAGACTCATCACATCCCGATTTCCCTTTCCTTGCATTGCTGCCTCAGCTTTGGATTCCACGAGTGATTTAGCGATTCCTGTAGCAAGCTGGGCCGTTTGGCGTACACGCTCAAGCTTTGGGCTAGGAAAGTATTGCAGTAGAGACGAGATGAGATTCATGGGAATATATCGCAGAAGCTCCGTAGCAAACAGGGAAGCTTTAGTTGGTGAACCGAAGAGACCGGCGCTGCATGATTCGTGAAATCGCGACCAAAAATAGTTTTAAGCATAGTTGATTGACACGCACAAGAGATTTTCATAGGCTTTACGAAGCGGGTTTTCGGCGTTTTCAAGCGCTTCAAATTTGTAGTCAAATGCAGCTAAATTCAAATTAACAATCATTTCAGTTGAAGATACAAAGAATAGCCGCATACCTGCACCAACAGCATCGAGAGCAGTTCTCGAAGCCCAAAGAGGAATATCTACCACGGTTGACTGATCAGAGGTTGCAGAGATTATGTCTATCCATTTTGAAGCGAGCTGAAAGATATACTAGTATAAGAATAAAGATCGACGGTTTTACGAGATGATCGCATACTCGAGATGCCTGAGCTGTGAATAATGGAGCAAAAGCCTTCGTCTCGGGACCACCAAATCCAGGAAGCATCACCTTCCGATGGCGTTTGTGTTTATCTCCTAAATATCCAGTTGGCATTTATTAGGTCCATTTATACAGAAGAGAGTGTTTACGAACCGTCCGCCCACAGAATTCCGCGTCCTGAAATAAATCGGGATATTTCTTTGCGATCATTTTGCTTAGGGAAATTGTAACCAGACGTTTGGTAGATGTATTGAAGCGCTTTGGGGTCTGAAATAAGAAGTCGATCTTCCTGTGGGTGGTGAATTAGGAAACTATGATAATGAGTTAATTATAGCCTTACCCCGAACGAGCCTTTGAATCTGACAACATTTCCATATTCCTCTTGCCATCTGAATTCCGTCTGTAACACTGATTAATCAAAGGCACATCAGACATATATTTGAACTCGCCTGCCCAGCTTGGTTTTGGAAAAGTTCACAAATGTTTCCTGCATCATGGTTGGGCTGTCAGCCAATGATATCATGGACGTATAAGGTGCGCAATTACCTAGAAGAAAAGAATCCGATGCTGGGCCAGGTATATCGGCAATTGAAATACGGGTGAATCGTCGATACAACGCATAGACCCCCGAGAGAAGAATGAAGGCCGCGAGAGGGAGTGAGAAGGCCATGGTTGTGGGGGATATGTCAGAGCTCTGCAGTCCGATTTATTAACGGTAATCTATATATATATATATAATCTCATGAATGTAAGTCTTTGCGACTTTTGATAACATACATGTGTGGTACTTCACACTGTCCCTGATGATGAGAAGTCGAAAATTGATTCTTTTGGATCTGTCCTTCGGCGTGATATCATTGATGTGTTTGAAATTCACCTAAATTTTTTACAAAGGACCTCAAAGTACAGTGCTAGCCCCAATGAGTTCATAAGGCTCCACGTTGAAGATTCCAATAGAAGAATCATGTCTGTTGAGTCCTTGATTATCCGTTGGCATCGTATACTTTGTCGTAGATCATGAGCAAAGAGCTGATCTTTGACGGGAAAAATAGTCCAAGTCAGTGATGTGGCATGTAAGAAGCTGATAGCTGTGGATATCGCCCTGAGCTATCGAGTCGCGTGAAGCACAGCAGATGATCTGTGTGCACCAAGAAAGACTTCACAAGGCGGCCAGGTCCCAAAGCCGTGCAGAAAGCATGAGAAAATATCCCAGCAGTCTAAATTCGTCAACGTCCGAAGAAGACCCAGAAGAGGGCATCATGCGTCATCCAGAGGGTGAAATAAAGATAAGTAGAGTCATCGACGAGAGGCCATTAATCCGAACGTTCAACATGGCCGTTGGATTTGCTGGGGACAAGGCTTTTGGCATCCCGAGTCGGTCTGTACGGAATCAGAGACTTGGAGGTTACTTCTGGAGATAGGGATTCTTATCATTTTAGCTCATACAGAACGCGTCAGAAAACATTAAGACCGACATTTCGCATAGAGCAGATGGTGGGAGAGGCGAAGAGGGGTATTTACGGGCCGAGGATGGCAGTCCAGAAATAGAAACATTGACACGTGGGTGAGTTGAATGCTCTTCCCGCTCGGGCCAAACTGCGACTAAGTTATTTCGCTGGCCGACTCCTTTGCATGGAATTCTTCTCGCAGACATATGTGGCCCTCAGGGGGCCTACTGGAGCTCCTCAGACGCCAGGCGACACCATCGGACGCCTCAGCGACAGGCTCTCACCTGCTACACTTCTAGCGGATCGACGGGCTGCAGTATTAGCTCTCAAGGGCCTTTCGCGCGATTGCAAGCAGGACGTGGGCGATCGCGCCCTCCCAGGGCTCTTGGATGCTCTCGTCAATGACGCTGAAGTTGATGCCGACATCGGGAAGGCTGTGTTGGAAACTCTGAACATACTATGCGATACGGAGGATTCACCAGCTGGGGGGAAGGAGCTGGGGTTCAAGCACTCTGATTATGTCCTTGCAAACGAGAAGACGGCTCATATCCTCTTCTCCTTGCTTGGCGATACTAATTTCTACACCCGTTTTGCCACTTTGCAATATCTATCTACCCTGCTTCAGAATCGGCGGCAGGCTGTTCAAGGGTATTTCTTGACAGCATCTGCAGGACCTAGGAGTCTGATTGCTGTGCTAGAGGATAAGCGCGAGATAATTAGAAATGGTGAGTCCAGGTTCCACTTTGAGTGCAACTTTGAAGCGACAAAGCCAAGTATCTGCGGGAAAAGCATCCATAACATTCGTTTAATCATTTCTGAGTCTCTACATATACTAATGTCACTCAACAGAGGCTATTACGATGGTTCAAACGCTTATATTACAAAGTCCCGATATCCAGAAGGTCCTCGCATTTGAAGGTGCCTTTGAGAAACTGTTCAATACTGTCACCCAAGAAGGAGGTATTGATGGGGGAGTTGTTGCTCAGGGAGCACTGACCTGTGTTGATGGACTGCTGAGATTTAACAATTCCAATCAAGTAAGCCTCAGTTGAAACTCGTTTAAATTCATCTAATACTTTATATTTGAAGAGTTACTTTCGAGAAACCGCCCTGCCACCGGTCCTGTCCTCGCTACTATTATTTCCAACATCTATACACATCCATGAACCTGCTCCTCAAGAATTTGCTCTCCAATTCTGGGATGACCAGAAACGCGTCAACGCGTCCTTGGTTGTCGGTATTATGGGCATGCTGATTAGTTCGAAAGGAAACAGTGTGCGTCGAACTATGTTAGTCTAATAAGCTGATCTAATCCACTTGATAGTCCCAGGAAGCATCACCATTTACAAGGTGCCTTGTGGAAATTGCTTTAGCTTCGAATGCTCCGACATCACTCAAAACGCAGGTACGTTCAGTGACACCATGCTGAAAGTTCGACCTACACCAGCTGATTATCATCAGGCACTCCGCCTGTTACCAGCGAATATTAACTTTCCCCTGTCAGAGATAAACTTGACGCCATATATGCCGGTTCCGGAGACCAATGGCGAAGAGTGGGACCGCTTAGAACCGGCATCAGCACTTGACGTCTTGGTCGAATTGGCTCTTCACGGAGAGTACAATGGAATAGATGGTGGTAAACCATCAAAGGA
This sequence comes from Crucibulum parvulum, assembly GCA_036937015.1. Lineage (NCBI taxonomy): Eukaryota > Fungi > Basidiomycota > Agaricomycetes > Agaricales > Nidulariaceae > Crucibulum > Crucibulum parvulum. Next base: position 11,283 of record JASFCX010000231.1, on the reverse strand, counting down.
GGGTCTGGAATTGCGTACAGCTGCAGCCGCGGTCTTTGAGGTACATTTTACTTGTATGTCCGCGTACGATGGGTAGCTAACGACTGCCCCTTTGAAGAACTTTGTTCGTAAAGAGGATATCGGACATGCAATTATCCAGGCTACGCTCCCTCCGGAAGGTAGTGGTAAGAAATATCTTCGATCCTGCTCTGCATAATGTGACAGAAGTTTCTTAGATCTATCGCAGACGCCGCCTGTGACCCCACTCATCCATGCGTTGGCTGCTCCGCCGAATACATCAACTTCACTGGACCTAGCAGCTGTGGCATCTACGCATTTAGCTACACTTCTATTTTCACACCTCCTTCGGTCCTCATCGCGTGCCAAAGCTGCGGCACGGCTAATAATGCCTCCCTCGATCCATGCACCTGAACCAGACACAGGAAGTTTCTTTGTCCCTGCGGATGGCGGCCCTCCACCAGTTATCACGTCAGAAGAACCCGAGGATGACGAGCCTCCTCAGAGCCTTTTGCAAGTTCTCACTGAGAACTTGTCACTTGCGCTATTATCACGTTCAAGAGCGAACACCTCGGACAGGGAAGCCAGGGAATGGGATAGATTAGTCGCTGGGTATCTTTGTCTCCTTGCACAGTGGCTATGGGAAGATCCAAAGTCAGTAAGAGATTTCCTAGATGCCGGCGGGTTAGGGGTGGTAAGTTACTACCTATTACATTGCTGTTCACTATCCTCATCTATCTCGAGCACAGCTGGTAGAACCAATTAACCAGACATCAGAAATGGACACCGTCGTGCCTGGTCTATGTACTTTCCTGCTCGGTATCTGTTATGAGTTCAACCGGGAACCGGGAGAGATAACTAGGTATGCCATTACATTACTTCTTGAACTGGCTGTCACCAATGTATCCTTTCTAGGGCGACTATATATCCCATACTCAACCGGTTAGGAGTTGATACCCTTATTGGTCAGATAAGCCGCTTCCGTGAAGACGAGCGCTTCAAAACCGTTGGTCCAGACTCGATTGTTCTACCATATCCTACACCTTCAAACCAACTTGCTCTCAAGAAAGAGAACAGTGATGAGGCAGAAATCTGGTTTGACTGGGCGTTCGTTGATTTCTGGAAGTCGAATTACTGTGAGTTCCCGATTTTCAGTGGCGAGTGCAGTTATTTACATTAATTTAGATGCAATTCAAAGAGGTTTCTCGACAGAACCGGATCAGCTATCATCAACATCTGGTATGTGAGGTTGCCAAGAGATGCGATTCGTACTGAATGTTTCCCAATAGGACAAAGTGCGGAAGCAGCTATGTTAATTGCATCGCTTCGGGATGTGATACGCAAACAATCAGAAGAGATTGAAACCCTACGGAAGCAGCTGAAGGAGGCAAAGAGTTCTTCTGAAGAGGTATTTACTCTCTCTCTTACCTGGTCCTGACAGAGCTCAACATTCTTCGTAGATATCCGCACTTCAGAGCCAAGTATCTTTATTATCATCCGATCTGCACAGTTCGGAAGAGAAGTGCAAGGAGGTAGAGAAAGAACAAGAAGATCTACTGGTTCTTTTAGACGAGGTGACTAGCAAGCGGAAGAAGGATAAAGCAAGACTCAAAGATGCTGGTTTAGAGGTATCTGAAGACGAAGCAGATGAGGATGAGGATGATGGGGATGAGGATGAGTAGATTTCTACAATACCTGTGTAATAACTCCGGTCGATGCTTGATTATAGTCACTTTTTCCTACAAAACGGATTACTAAATACTATGTTCAAGAATCACACTCAAGCACTGGCGCCAAATAAGCGCGAGAAATCCGCGAATGCCCCACAAGAGGCAACAATCGAATAGGTTTCAACCTAATGGCTCAGCCCCATATCTGCTGCAAATACCTCCTATTGCATGTGGTTTCTTCGCTTGATTGAGGCGAGGAATCTGATACATGTAGTTTTTTCGCTTGATTGGGGCGAGGAATCTGATGCATGTGGTTTCACTAATTTGCTAGTGCTTCAACGATTTTGTCCTGATGTTATGTGTGCATGGAAACACCGGTACCGATTACCAGCCGTTTGCCTCGCCAATCCCGCGAGGCCTGTTAAATTGCCGCATGGTGACCTACCGCAATCAAGCAAACTCTGCAGGCCGCATGTACGTCTTTATGGCGCTTGAATACAACTATTGTCTTTGAACACTCAGGATTACCTGGAGCTTCGCTCCTCTTTCTTCTATCTTATCACAGGTTCGTACACTCTACCAGCTATTCTCAACATCAACGGTTTAATTTAGCTAAGCAGAATGAATAACTCGTGAGCTTAAATCCATCACGTAGATTACAATCGCGATTCTAATCTGTGCTCCTATGAGACTGACCAACTATTCAACAACCTTAGGTGAAGCTGAGCCTATTACTAGAGAAAATAGAAATGAGCCATTGATCAGGTATGTTTTCAAACGCGAAATCATCGCTGGCCTCGCTAAATTGATTGTAAGTATCGCCCAAGCAGCAAATAATAATAAAAACACGATCGTCACAAACATCAAAGAAGCATTTACCGGCATGAAGACAAAGGTTCGTTTATAAAATCCATTACAAATACAGGGTATTAACACACTATGAATATAAAAAGAAAGAGCAAAAGAAAAAAGAAAAAATTAAGCATGAGAGAACGAATCGTCGGAATCGACCTGCGATTCCGGATCGTACGCGTGCAACCAAAGTGGGAATTGAAGAATTATCCCAAAACGATGTAATTATCGCGTGAGTCTAACTCTCTTCCATTTTATCTCGCTAACATACAGTTTATTCAGTGTAATGGGTCCAACTGGTTCTGGGAAAAGCACGGTTCGTACATAAAATATTTCTTATTTAGGATACCTCATCATGCCATTTTTAGTTCATCAACGTGGCAACGGAATACAACACTGAAGTTGGCCACTCTCTGGAATCCTGTACCAGTGAAATCGGAATCATTAAACTTTCGTACCCGGAATTGAGTGATTGTGACATTGTGTTCGTCGATACACCTGGCTTCGATAATACACATAAATCCGACCTTGACGTTCTCAAGACGATCTCCGAATGGTTGAGTGCAACGTGAGCGGCTATTTATTTTTGTCATGCCTTTCATTAATGGCTAGCAGCTATAGAAAGGAGATACTACTCAGCGGTATTTTATATTTCCATCGGATATCTGACAACGTTAATCCAATGGCTGGCACTCCTCTTAAAAATCTACGCATGTTCGAAGAGTTATGCGGAGAACATGCATTTCATAAGGTTATCCTCACAACTACGATGTGGGATGAAGTCGGCGAGGATCTGGGAAAGCAGTATGAGGATGAACTGATTCATAAATATTGGAAGAATATGATGGACCGAAAGTCGAAAACCATGCGGTTCAGGAACGATCGCCACTCAGCCTTTCTTATTCTTGCGCCGCTGCTCGAATCCGCAAACAACCGACACACTTTACTTCTTCAGCAAGAAATGGTAGATATGCATTATCAACTTCTAGAAACGTCAGCTGGTCAGGCACTGTTTACTAAGGTAGAAGCCCTGGTCAAGCAGAAACAGAACGTGCTTGGAAGAATTCGCGACGAGATGAAACGAACAAGCGATGACCAGGAGACGATGGATATATTAAGAGCTGAATTTCAGCAGCTCAATATAGAGCTTGACAGGACGGTAGAAGAAATGCCAGCCATAAAGTTATCCCTCGGTGATCGCTTACTTAAGAGTATAGTATCAAGGCTAGGGATCAGAATAAGGAGGTAAGAGTGTTATGGTCTGTAGCTAGGATATATATAAATTGACCTTCTTGTCTTGTAGCTACCATAATTGTTAAAAATCGGACGGCGCGCGATATCATCTCTATTTTTAGTTATTTAAAGCTATGACCCAACTTCGAGACATATCTAGTTAGTGCTCGAATAAAGGTTGCTCAGGAATGCAGGATTAAGGTTAGGAGCCAAACTAAAGAAGTAACAGGGGACATATGGCCATGATGAATGGACGGGGCGCATATAGATCGTTGCTATTCTGATAGGGTCATCTCGTTATTATCTCGTTGTTATCTCGCAGCTACTTCGTCAACGGGGTTTCTCGCTATATTCGCCAATAATTTTTGCTCTTGGAGTTCCGTGCGCAATGACGTCTCTAGTTACAGAGAACTCTGACTCGGTTACCACCGGCAATGACGCTTCTGTTTGCGAGAATTATGATGATAGAATAACTTGCGTGAGTAACTAAGCAATGATATTAGTACACGAAAGGTTTATCTCGGGATATGCCTCTAAAGGAGGGTTTGGGTACAACAATAAAAAGAAACTTGCGCGAGGGTTACATATTTGAAACTAAATGCTACCTGATATGTCAAGTCGAAGCGTAAGATCGATGCGTTTCATATCGTTGCTCGTTTGATTGACGCGGTTTAATGGTGTGGCGGAATTCTGGAGCTCATCTGCTACTAATAGAAAGTGTAAATGAAGATGAAGTGAACCTGATACCGTAGTGCCTCGGCCTCTTTATCCACAAGTTCAACCTATTTTTCAACACGGCCGACCTTTCATCGACAATGTGCTACGGGTTGGGTCAGGAACTGAGGACCTTAGTGCCGCGAGCACGAGTTGGGAGCAAGAAACAAGGATGCGCGCGTTGATTCGACAAGGTACTACATTGTAACTACGAGTATATATGAATAAACAAAATAAGATCGGCAAGTGTGATGGATGTTTTATGCCTTGACCTTGACCGTCCCACAATATTTAACCTTCAAGCTCAAGTTCGGTAACGCGTTTAACTTTCTCGTTAATATCTTCAAAGTTTTCGTTTGTAATGCTGGAAATACAAACCGTCCCTCGCGCTTCACCCGCTCCTTAAGCACCACTCAGAATTCCTAGTATCGACCCACTCATTATTTAGACGAGCTAGCAACATATTTAATGCTCGGACTTGGTAACTTAGAAACACTTGATTGGTATATCTAAGTCTACTTACAGTAAATACTCCTTTTATCATTTCTCCTAGTATATAAGACTCGTAGATAGCGTAGAAACACCTCAGTCAAATCCTATTCTGACCGAGGTGAGTTACAGCATACTTACATATTTCATTTCTCTCTTACTGATTACCTTCGTAGCTTTCCTTTATTTTATTCCGTTATGTAAGGTCAACCTTCTTTGGTATGGGAGAGATATAATGTGCCGATGAGTACACTGTTTGCGATGTATAAATATAATAACGCCTCGTCGGAGCGGAAAGGGCGTAAAAGGCAATTCAACTGCCTTATAAGTTATAAATAGACATGCACTGCCACAGGACCTGTCTCAGAATGATAGGCTATCATGCGCTCTCAAAAGCCAAGTTACCGTCCTAATGTTCCCTAATTAATTGCAAGTTGAATTGGTGTCAATATCGTCACACGCTGGTCATCAGTCCATTATTTAATATCCCATCTAATATTCTGAGTAGTTGAGTAGGAGTAAACCAACTTGTGGACTCAATTAAGTTGTGAGGTCTCTTCATTTGCTATTAAAAGACCAGTATGGAAAAAATAGAGCTTCTGTCAGTCCACGATACTGCAAATCTCCCTGCCGTCATGGACGCATGCGAGTACTTTGGGCAGTGATCATAGAATCTGTATATACAGCATTGGCAGCAGTTGAACGCACCTGACAAAAGATATGTACTATAAATATCGCATCCTCAAGATGCTTGCAGCTCAAATACATCACAAACAACTTTTTTTACCTCTTCAGCCTTCTTTCTGCCCTTACTCTCCAATCTCTCTCGTGCGAAGGCTATCTTGATCGTGGTACCAATCCCCAACTGCCGACCTTCAATGACATCGAGAGCGTGGGCACGCGAACATAAAGCAATAAAGGATCTATATGCCCATTGCGGTGAAATCCCATACTTTTGCATAAGCTCAATCTTGTCCACTGGAGCGATTTCAATCTTAGCGAGCTCTCGGATTGATAGTTCACGTATGGCGTTGAATTTCCACCGGGTGGAGAGCTCCAGGATGGAAATCCACTCTTCCAAGGTTTGAGCTTTGAACTCCCCGATAACTCTACTTTGACCTCGTTAGAACATGTCCTGAATCATATTACGACGACAGCATTAGAAAAAATTACTCACGGAGGGCATAAGATCCATAAGAGGCGCTCGAAATCTATACTCGAAACACCCGTAACCACCAATGGACATTGATCTGTGCCCAATTTCATGTTTTTCTCATCGTATAGTGAAGTTGGTGAGGCGTTGAACTCGAAGAACCTCGAATGTCGCAAGAATAAATGATCCCAAAGTTTGAAGTGAACGTCTTCCACCTTCAACTCTATAATCAGAAAACATCTCTATCTGCGACTGAAGCTTACAAACGTACTTGGATCACGATATTTCCATTTTCGATATAATAATCTTCGTGTCGGCGAATTCTAGGATTCTCATCCGCATTTCGATAAGGAGGAGGGTTAGGAGACTTATCACATTGCGCAGGTTCTGTGACTGCCATGACTGTGGTGCTCAAGCTGCAAATACATACTCGTATAGGCGCCGTTACAGCACTGCTGTGCCGAAGTCAGAGCTTCTTTGCTTCTTCTGAGTACGTAAGTAAACGAGATTATTGGGCGCTGATATGAGCGCCTAAATGATATTATTTCGTTCTGCTTTATGTCGAAATACACGTGGGGAATAAAGACGCAGCATTTCCAGTGATGTTCAAGTTCTGGCAAGTATATTTAGCAGCCCCGGAAGGTGGTCTTTAATGCCAAGTTAGTTCGGCGGAAGACTTCAGGTGATGATAGCGACACTCACGAAAGCTGAAGGTTATTGACGTTAATATCAGAGCAGCGACCATCAGGGGAGCAAGAAAGAGATGCGACCGTCGAGCCCGTTGATGTTCCCGTAATACTATATAGAATTAAGATGGACTGAAGAAAACGAATCAGAGATAATACCCACTTGTTGAACCAAATATCTTGAATGAAGGTATTGGATGGGAATTGGGAGCATGCTGTGGCATTGGTCATGTAGCACTGGGAGAAGTATTATTTAGCAACGTATGGTAGATCATCGTTATGATTTTACCTGGTCGATGATTACGGGATGGTCGACCTTGCTTTCAATGAAATTTTGGAACGTAATATTCTTGACGATGCCACTCCCAACATTTGGTCCTGCCCATGCCTTTATCCGAGCACCATTTTGTGCGTTGGTCATTTTAACATTACTAGAGAAGTGTTAGTTATAAAAAAGACTCCGAGAGCTACATAACTTACATTGCGAGGACATTTTCGACGATGTCAAATACACCTGGGAATTGGCCCAAAGATCTGCAATACGTATATAATATTGGTAAATACTGGGAAGGTCAATGAGAAGATATCTAACCCGACTGATATGCCGCTTAATATCGATTTTAGCAATCTGGCAAGGAAAATGGGATGAAGACTTACTGAGAGCCAGTACAGTCAAGATCAGTGACGAGAACATTCGTGGCATCTATGTCGGATTTAATTAGCGAATTTGCGGGAAATTAAATCACCTAGCATACTGGGTTTGAAGGCAACACAATCATCGCCGTTAACAATGACTGAATTCGAAATAACCACGTTATCGCTCCGGTAGACATTCCACCCATCGGTGTTCGAGGCAGAATGCGACGAGTTCGAGACAGCGTGAATATTAATCTTGTTATAGACCACGTTTTTCCCTTCGTTGACCTGTATATCGAATTCAGTAATGATGCTATGGAGGGAGAGGTTTGTCACTGACCAAGTTGTGCCATTCTGGACTATTAATCATGTTGATATTCTCTATCAAAACATCTGTTGCTTGGAATACAGTTAAAATGATTGGTCGAAGAAGCGTTGAGTTTCCAGCGCTTTGAGAGTGGACGGCTTTATGATTGGGCTTCTCATTTTTGTGCAAATGTCAACTTACAAGGCATCATACCACGGCTATTACAGGAAGATTAGTTGTTATTTGACGCTAAAGTAAAGTAACATACCTGGCCTACACCATCAAGCGTTCCTCCACCATCCATCACAATGTTTTTCCCACCAAGCAGCCAGAATGTTACTTGGGTCTGGAAAGGAATGAAGAAGGCGTTCTGGACCAATGGGTTGACATGAATTCAAGCTGTCACTAGGGTAGAATACATGCTTACTCCAGTCCAGTAAGGTATATCTGGATTGAATTTGAGAGTGCCTTGTAGACTCTAATAATTGGAATCAACACCGAAGAATAATTCCACAAAGTAAATAAACTCACAATATGTTTGTTAGAAAGACCCGTCATATTTAACCGGGTAGCAATATTAAGAGTAGTTGATTTTGGGATCGTCACTGTTTGGCAAGCTTTCACAGCAGATAGAAACTGTGGAGAGTCATCTCCACCGCTAGCTGTCACTGTACACGAAGCTTTGCTTGTTGCATCTGCGAGCGTCGCTGCAAAACCTAGGAGTGCGAGGAATGTAGATGTAAAGCGCATTTTGGGGCCCGTATACGTTTGGCGAATCCATCGATTTTCACAGATGTTTATATATGCTCACTTCTTCTGACGGTCCGCAAATACTTTCCACATCGTCTAGTTCATTCTGTGCAAGCGGTCCGCCGGGAAAGCTATTGCCAGTGTCAGTGGAGAGATCCTGTGTCTATTTATGGCACAGTCATTGAAATTTGACGTACGTGTGCTATAATTGAGAATGTGGACTACGTGGAAAGAACGCCTGACTGGATTAAAGTGACAGCTGACCACGGTGCATGAGTGTGCTGGGAAAGGTTCATCACGCAGAACACTCTGTGACGAAGGTAAAAGTTGTGCGTTGTGTGCATCTGTGTTGTTTTATTTTCTAGCCAACGCATATACACGTAATCAGAACGCGTCCAATTCCAAATTCAAATTCGAACATGTGCTGATAGTAGGTGTATTGACAGCGTGACGTCGATTCTATCGTCCAATGCATAAATCCATTCCATTTTACTACAATAAAAATGTCTGTTACGTGAGAGAATTACTTTTCGTTACAATACATTCACAATTCGTCTGTTCATATTAGAGATTCTGCCAGAGCCAGAACCAACGCTAGAATGAAACCGCGAGCAATCCGTGGAACAGTGTTTGCGAAGGTGGCATTACTTTTCGAGCTGGTTGAGGTCGGGTTGTTTCCACTTGAGCTGCCGCTGGCAGAACTGCTGATTTGGCCAGTCGAGTTCGTGTTGAAAACTCGCACGGATCCAACTTCGAAATATGCGTTACCATAAGATGACCCATTCCCAACAACATAGTCCAAATAACAGACACCTTGACATGTCTGATTAAAGAATTGTGGATTTCCAGCAAAGACTAGAATTAGAAGATGAGTATGATAAATTGTTAGAATCCAAGACGAGTTATTTACCTCCACAGAGCGTGATGGTAAAAACAAGACTCTGAGGCAGGAAGAATTGATTAACATCACAACCCCCAGCTGGCCAGTTTCCCATAGGCATTCCCAACTGAGATGTATCCACAGTGGTAGAGGTAAGCAGCCCGCTAGGAACGCTTGGTCTGGAGAAGAACCAGTTTCTGGATATCGTATTCTTCAGCACAACATCAGAAAGAAACCGTTAATGAGGGCTCACGAGATTCCACTTTCAGCATATTCCGTAACAAAAACTCCTCCTCCAGCTGCGGCGAATGCTGGTCCATATGAGGTCGTGTCGCTATTGGTAGTGATACATCCTTGATTTTCCGCTCCCGCACAATCGGTTGAGTTGATGAGTGTCGAGATTTGTTTAGGTGCGACTTGGCTGCAACCAGGATTGGTATGAAGACCCATTTGGCTGGTGGGACTTAGGTTTATTCCTTCGAACACGTCTATTTCACTGTTGAAGATTAGAGTTAGTGTCAGATCATCCACGGGCTTAACATTAAGTACTCACCCTCCAGTGGGCCAAACAGTGGATGTCGAGAATGACCACCTGAGAGACAGTGAGCGGCAATGATATTATGAAATAAACCAATTACCATGATGGCCATACCGAGCACTTTAATGAGAATTAGCACGTTTTTCAGGTGCTACAAAAATGCAGACTTACTCCGAATGGTACGTGGTACATATCTGCAATCCAAACGCTTCCCACCGCATAGCTTTCCTTAGTCGTGATACGGACAGCGTTTCGCTTTTCGTTAAAGGGAACAACAGAAGTATTATCCACTCTCATTATCGCCCTATTCGATTGGGGGTCGACGTAGGTGAGCATTGACGATTTGCCAACAGCTTCGGAGACAAATCTATAACATTAACGTTAATGAATGGCCGTTCTTGAAGGGCGTGGGTCCTACTTACATGACGTCTCCACTAGTAGGGGCGTCGGCTTTAAATACCAGTCAGCACGGTCGAATAAAATGCTCAAAGCAGAACACACGAGCGTCGAAATAGTCCCACTCATCGAAGAAGGTCGGACCAGAGTATTCCTTTATGAGTCCATATTGGGCTGATTGAACAAGAACGACGTGTCTAGTAAGAAAAATAGTTAGTAGTATACTAAAGAGAGCATTAGCGGAGAACATGGTGAGAGTAGAAGGCGCCAAAGGAAACAACAAATTTGCTATGCGCACCATTATATAGCAGCCAATCCTGAATCCAAAAATAAATAGAACGCCTAGAAATAGTCCGAACAAGGAGGTATTATCATAAATAACTGCAGGTCTCGCTAATGTTATTATCAATAGGCAGCACGGCAACCATCCTTAAGCCTAAAAATAAACATCGCGGAAGAGACGCACACCGGAGATTGATGATCGATGGGAAGAAGAGAACTGAGGCAGACTTCATGAAGTTCATTGGATCGGCAATGGCATCTGGCACAGTATAATGGCTTACCATCCGACGAACATGGATATCCCGTGAGGTCATCACATTGGATCATGTTTTTCATGCCGCATTTGGAGTCCTCGTACTGGACCGCAAATTTGTTCGATATTTAAAGGTACCCACTTGCTCAGGAGAAGTCCCCGGCAGCAGAAAGCAGTAGAGAAAAGTATACCAATAAAGAAAAATGCCATATTACTACGGTGAAGTTGTATGCAGGTATTCCTTCGGCTACATCACACTGTGAAGTTCTGGATTAGTTAATTCAAGGAGCGCCAGAAGTGTTGCTGCGGTTCCAATTTTACACTGCCTTTTGGTTCCGTGAGCTATTAAAAGAATTCAGAAACACGAAGAGGGCCCGCAGTTAAAACGGGATACCGGAAGGTCGAGGTTGTTTGAAGTGTTTGAAGTGACGTAGCGGTAACAGCGTT
>JASFCX010000230.1:0-15842 GCA_036937015.1 Crucibulum parvulum | reverse complement strand
TAGATATAAATCAAAAGATAAAATGGAAATAGATAATAGATAATTGAGATTTCAACAGAAGTCCGTGATGGACGTGCAGCGAACAGAGTCAGGGAGTGTGGAGTCGTATGTAAACAGTGCGGAGTTCGAGTCGTTGAGGCATGGGCATAACAACTGTAGGAAGTGGACGCGCTTCCCTTGGAGCACCTCATAAGCGCTTGAGGCTGACTGCCTCAGGTGCTTAATATGTAGTGTACTCAAGCATTCTACCTAAAGTGTTCAGGACACTATTTTGCAACAGTTCGCACTGCAGGAATAGCGCCTGAGTGCTTTGTGGGAAGCGCTTCATTTTATGAAAGCAGTTTCTTATTAGTATCATAAGCACTTATCTATTAGTTCCTCAATGCACTCAGCCGTTAGTGTCATTTGGATGCTTGTCGTTAGTACTTAATGCACGCTCATCTATTAGTGCTTCACGTTCCGAATATATATATTCAAATATAGCTACTATACAAAATTATAAAATTACCAAAGAAAATTACAACTTACCTCCGTCATCCTTATCATCGTCCCCACTTGTGACTGGCTCAAAACTCTAGGTAGAGTTTAAGAGACTGTACAATAAGATAAAACTAATGTACTTACAGAGTCACTTCGAAAGTGTCTTTGTTGTGTGCACAGCTGCGATCTTCGTCGTGGTTGTCTTCGTCATGTGCTCATCGTCCTCCGTTGTGCGCTCGTTTTTGTTGTGTGCTTATCGTCCTCCGTCGTGCATTTGTCTTCTTGTGGCACTCATTGTGCGCTCGGTTACTGTTGTCATCACTGTGCTCCGTTATATGCTTGTCTTCATTGTGGCCCTTGTCATGTCCTTTTAGAAAGATCAAATCTCAAATAATAGAGATAATTTGACATACCTTTTGTATGAATCAACTTCGGTTGCAAGACTGGGCCTTTGTTTCTAGGTATGAAGCAGTGTCAGTAAGTATACAGTGGCTCAGAAGGGCCTTCACTCACATTTTAATGCGCATATATGTGCTGTTCTCGCTTTTGGAGGCATTGAGAGGGCTGGGTTAACTGATAGAATGTAGAAGCAATGTCAGTAAGTTCACATTGGCTTGGAGGGGATTTTACTCATATTTTCACACACATATAAGCATCATTTTCGCTTTTACAGGGATTGGGAAGGGCATAGATAGACAAAGAAAACAGATCTAGTGTCAGCATAAGTTGTTACACCCAGAGGGGCTTTTACTCACATTCTCGCATCAGGCCATCGATCAACAGCATCATCCATCATCATCCTCAGGCTGGCCGTTGCCTTACTATTTGTTGATGTTGAAGAACATACCAGCCCACATCTCTGTTGGAGAGGAGGGGCATGCACGGTGACAGTGGTGGAGACAGGGTGTTGAGAGGGGTTCAGGCGGGTACGCAAAGCATGATGACAGTTGTTGTCTTGCCACTTGTTGATGTCGAAGGACACACCAGCCCACATCTCTTTTGGAGAGGAGGGGCATGCACAGTGGTGGTAGCGGAGGCAGGGTGTTGAGACAGGGTTCAGGCAGGTATGCAAAGCAAGGGGTGGGTGAGCAAAGCACAGTGACAGCTGTCGTCTTGTCACTTGTTGATGTCGAAGGACATGCTGGCCCACATCTCTGTTGGAGAGGAGGGGCATGCGCAGTGGCAGTGGTGGAGGCAGGGTATTGAGGCAGGGTTCAGGTGGTATGCGAAGCAAGGGGTGGGTGGGCGAAGCACAGTGGCAGTAGTGATCAGAGTTTGTTTTAAACTCCGCAGGGCATAAGACGCACAACCAAGCAATGGCGTGCATAATACAACCAAGCAACATTATGCATAGCAAAACCAAACAAAGCAAGCATCTGGCTACAACTGCCAATGCGAACACTCAACTTGAAGTGTTTGAATTGAACGTGATCTAAGCACTCCTTTTGGAACTCCACCGGAAGCATCCAAAGAAGTACTAAATTTAGAGCACCAGCTCTGGAGCGTTCCAAATGTGCTAATTTTAGAGGCACCACATGGGGAGTGTCCCAAAAAGATGCTAATTTTAGAAGCACCTGGCCAGAAGAGTTGTCAAAAAGCGCTAATTTTGGAAGCACCCAGTCTGGAACGCCAAACAACCGGTTTTGAGCGCCCAGCGCTTTCCTGTAAGCACATTCACTTCCCACAGTGCCAAGCTCCCTCTTTCAGGCCGTGCCTTCCCTTTCTCAATCTCCTGGCATGTTTGCACAGAGGGTCGTTGCACAACACCACACACAGGGTCCTACCCTCAAGAAATGCCATGCTGTTGAGGTCCACCAAAACGTTGAACAGGCGAGGCACTGGTTTTGCTGTTTACTTCACCCGGAATCTGTGTATCAAAGCAAGAACGGAGCCAAGATAACTACATGAGAACACCCCTTTGCGAGGCGTTCCCAACAAAATCTACTTCTGCAGTTGCTTAAGTAAGGTATAGATGAGTAGAGTAGTATGATAGCAATAACGAGTGTCGAATAGCAACGTTCTTATATATATATGTATGTAAAATGTAATAATATCCCAATAGCAAAAATAATTAGATTAAGTATCTCTATCCACTGTTATCCTCTTCAACCTCTCAACAAACAAATGCACACCATCACCTTCCACTACTCTTGCCCCCTGCCAACTCTAAATGCACATGCAACTGGACTCCACCGACTCCACCGATCCTTGGGGCTCCTCTCATCCCCCTAATCAGACTCACAATGCTCACTATATGTCTATGGTTCTCCTTCCCCTTTTGTCTTCCCTCCACTCCTTGCCCCCCCAGCTAAGACAGTCCAGTCTGCAGCCTCCAAGCAATATGTAATATCCTCCTCTCCCTTCTCATCACTCTCCTCCAGCATGAAATCCTCCTCCTGTCCTCCTCCTGTCCTCCTCCTGCCCTCCTCCTGTCCTCCTCCTGCCCTCCTCCTGTCCTCCTCCTGCCCTCCTCCTGTCCTCACCAGCGCTTCCAAATCATATGGCCTCATACTTATTCCTCCCACCCCTCAGCTTCGTATACTCTTCCAACATCCCAGGAAAAGCCAGCCTCCCTGCCCCTCTATAGGTGCACACTGTGCTGCTTTTGAGTGTTATGGGCAATGTCAAGAAATTGGCCCAGCTTAAGTGATGCTGGGATGAGTTGGAAATAAGGAACAAAGGATGTGCATTAATTTGATAAGGTACTACAGTACAGACTATGAGTATAAGTGAGGAATGTTGGAATTACAAACCGTCTCGCACATCACCCGCCCTTAAATTACCACCTGGTACTCCTAGTATTCGACCCACTTATTATTTAGACGAGATAGCATCATATTTATTACTTGGACTCTGTAATGTAGAAACAAGTGATTGGTATGTTTAAGTCTACTTACAGTAAATACTCCTTTTATTATTTCTCGCAGTATATAAGACTTCTAGATAGCGTAGAAACACCTCAGTCAATCTCTATTCTGACTGAGGTGAGCTACAGCTTATTTACTTACTTCATTCCATTCTTACTGATTATCTTCGTAGCACTATCTTATTTTATTCCGTTAAGGAATGAGAACAGTATGAAGAAGGTAATGGTACAGAATGTAAACAAAATTAGTAAAGATGATGAATGTGGCAAATTGAATAATAGTATGCACCAAGTATGTACTTGACCCGACCGTCACATTGAGTGGACTATGCTCTCCTCGACACTCGCAGAGACTGGGCGCTATTATGTCAAGCTTACTAAGGATTGCCCACCCCCACTGGATAGGTTGACAGCTAAACGCAAAACCATAGATCACTCTCAATTTTCCTTTGTGTGCGCCAATATTTGTATAAACATTTTAGGAAGTGGCGGGAGCCCGGAGCTGCGGCACAGAGCTTATTGCATTGTTGAGTGTGCACCCAAATGCTTAGACTTGCAACAGTATGCTCTCTCTGAGGGCATTCAGTAAATTCACTTTATTACTTAGTACACTGAGCTCAATATGGAGAATGAATCTTACATCTCACCTGACCAGAAGGCTGATGGTACTAGTAGTCTAGTACTCGTAACTGTAAGTTTCATCTTGCTGTTACTTGATAGTTGTCATTTCATGCTTTCTAGTCATCCTTTTATATTGCAGACCATCACGAGAGGAATTAAATATTGTATGCAAGGGTCGAGGGAATTGTACTTAACAATGGCATTGTAAGGTAAGGAGGGGACCGCAAAATGAGCGAAGTGGATTGAGCCCACTGCCGTCGCTTGCATCCAAATCAGGCTTAATTAACCAAATCAAGATATTTATACAAACATTAATGCACACAATGGAAAATTGAAAATGGTCTAAGCTGGTTTTGCGTTTAGCTGGAACGTGCATGCCACACTGCCTTCACCAACATATTTATAAATGTACTACCCACTAAGTACAAAATGCAAGCGCTAATCTCTACTACTAACCATCATCATGCCTGATTCAATCTCTGATTCAGGAAGCTGCATGTTTAGCCACTCTACAGAGCCCACCGTTAGCAATAGCAGACTTCTGAGCGTTGGGGAAAATGTATATGTTACAATTCTCAATTTCGCCCATGACTCGGCTCTGCCGATACTGGAAATACTCGAGCCGATACGGGACATACTGGGGCTCCACCCTCAGGACACTGGCCAGGCTTGCAGTAACACCGCGACAACTCCCACATCGATGGCCACAGAGAGCCACATTACCAGAGAACGTGGCCAACGCACGCGTTCAGAGGGCGTAGAACCTACACATGCATTGTCTTCCGGATCCCCTCAACTTGTAAGTTTCTCTGCATATTCAATATTTGTCTACATCTTAGTTTTATCATGAACCAGTCCTCCACTCGCGAGCCGAATTTCTCGTTTCGGTTCACACTTCACAGCAAGAGTTGCAGAGCATATGTACAGCGAATGCTCCCAAAAGGACTGGGATACCCACTTTGGGAACCAGAATTACATCAAAATCTCTCTGCTGCTTATCGAAGAAGTGGTGTCAATATTGGAGATATGGTCGTTCTGACGGATGATGGCGGACTCGATCCCTTATTTAGCGTCTATCTAACCCATGAGAGCCAACCGCGCTATTTGGCTTTATTTGACCTCTGGTGGGGCCGACCACAATATCTCGCCCATGAGCTGCCCACGAATCTCTTATTCCCTTCCGGAAGTCCAGGGAGTCTGGGAACTTCGCGAAAGATATGGGCACCGTGTACTAGCATTAGTACAGAACCCCGAGGGTTTGATAAGATAAATGCGGCATCGAGGTAAACAGCTATATCTTTTTCCTATTTGTTAACAATTGAGTATTGGTATTGACAATGTTATTCCTCAGCGACGTCTCATTTACCTATTGCACAAATAAGGAGGGCGCAATTATATCTCTACCAACTGGAGCGTCTCAGGTCGAACTAATTAGAGATAAAGCTAAACTTCTCGCGTTCATCGCGAAAAATGCCGAACTATACTATGCATTTGCAAAAAATGTAGTTCGCTGCGATATTGCTCGTGATTCTCTCTATTTGGTTACAGGTTTCACAAAAACCAGTAATTGGGGAATTGCAATGTACAGTGAATGCCATAGTCCAATACGGAACGAGACTATAACATTTGGGAAGTCGACAGATGGAATTTATCGATATGACTGGAAAGGCTGTACAGCTAGTGCAGAAACGAAGTCAGGACCATCTCTGAATGCTCAATTCCCAGGGAAAGAGAACCAGTGTTTGTTTCTCTCTGGGTATAAAATTGCTCTATCAGAAAAAGCATGGTCTGAACTGCCCTCAGCTGGGGAAACTACAACAATATCTGAAGAACGGAACACCGACTCGGATTCGAGTACAGATAAATCAACTGGAAATAATGAAGCCAATGACCAGTCCCCATCAAGCTCTGCGAGTGCAAACAGCTCGTCAACTCATTCGAGCACTCAAAGCCGTGTACAAATAGATGCATTTCCATCAGAGAAACCTGCAGTATGTTTTTGGTTAATGTTCTTTCAATAACACTCATCACTTATCAGATCTTTCATCCATCTGATGTCATTAACCAAATGCTTCTTGACGAGGTAGTCATGCATTTCAACCGGGGAGAAAATTTGTAACTTACTGCTGTCCAGATACCTCACTCAAGAGTAGCAATCACTCACGATAGTCAATGGGCCACCATTATACAAGAGGTGCATTTTTTTTTTCTTCTGCATTGCTAGGATACTTAATGTTCACTTATTATTTACCTATAAGATGGAAACGATCAACGATGAAGAGATTCTCCGTTGTGTAAGGGCTAAGTATGGAGTTAGCTATCAAGCTCGTAAGATTCATATAATGATCTCAAGTTGAATTTGTATTTACTCTGATTTAGCTACGGTATTCTTAGCTCCTTTCATCTCAGAAATTGATCATATCCCAAGAGGAAAGGTGGGTGCTATTTTTAACCGCCGAAATGCCCAAACCAGGATGCCAGCCACTTTACTCTTCCCTGAAAGGACCTTTCTACCTCTAATATTCGAATTAATTCTCGCATTGCAATTGGATATGGGGCTAAAACTGATGTTTTCGCGGGTGAATGGGACCGACCTGAAGGGGTTGTATGTGACTGTGTTGCTTCCTCTCTAAATCATTCCACTTACAGACATATATTAGGTCAAAGTCGCCATTAAAGTTACACGCGGAAGTCATCTGGATAAACATGACAAGGCTAGCATTCGTGTATGTGTATGAATTCTGTCCCCTACTCTTTTTGTTTAAGTTTACTTTTACAAAAGCGGCTTATAAGAGAAACTCATACGTGGTTCAGCGCCCAATGGCATCCCAACGTTCATGTACGTCGCTATTTTTTGCATCTTTATTCTAGCATACTGCTCATATTTTTTTTCAATAAAAAAACGTAGCCATATTTTGGATGGTCTACGACAATCCCATGGCTCGACCAGGGTACAGCTTTGATATCGCCTCTCTGGAAGAATGAGACCGTCTTGGACTACCTGCGCAAATATCCAGCTGTAGATCGAGCTAAACTTGTATGTTTCTCAATTATTTAATCAAATATTATCTCATTATAACTTTCAGGTCTCTGATATTGCTCATGGCTTACACTTCCTTCATGATAGCAACGTCGTGCATGGTGACATGAAGCCCAACAACATTCTGATCGATGATGATGGTAACGCCCTCGTTGCTGACTTTGGATGGTCTACTGTGCTCGAATACAAAGATCACTTGGCTAAGCATTTTGTTGAGAGTGTTGAATACATGGCGCCGGAATTGTATGATGATGCTGTTGGTGATAGTGCTGGTGTTGAAGAGCGAGGCGCTAGCTTTTCCAAATTCACAAAGGAAGCAGATGTTTATGCATTCGCAATAGTCGCCTTCCGAGTAAGTCGAGTTTCTTATAAAGTATTAGCTTGTCATCGGGCTAATCGCATTGTAAATTTAGGTACTAACTGACTATCACCCTTTCAGTAGGTGGGGAAAGCTACCTATTAGAACACAGGTTCTGGTCCGTATCCGCAATGGAGAACGCCCAAGAAGCGTTGAGGATAAGGAAAATCGTATCACTGACCAGCTGTGGGATTTACTAGAGGCAGGCTGGCAAGCTGATCCTAAACTGAGACCGGAAATGCAGAGTTTCTGTATTTGTCCTCAGTTGCAAGTCCTACTTGTGCCTAGTATGAAAAGTAGCTGGGAACAGGCTTTGAGCGAATAACTTTTGACAGAGAATTTTTTTGCCATGGTCAGTGAGGACAAATAATATGATAGTAATAACGAGTATTGAATACCAATGTTGTTATGTATGTATGCATGTAAACTGTAATGACATCCCAATAACAAAAGCAATTAGATTAAGTATCTCTATCCACTGTTCATTATGGTTATCCTCCTCAACCTCCCAACTCCAAACGCACACCATCACCTCCCACTACTCTCGCCCCTTGCCAACTCCAAACCCACCCGTAACCGGACTCCACCCATCCTCAAGGCTCCTCTCATCACCCCTAATCAAACTCGCAATGCTCGCCGTATGTCTATGGCTCTCGTTCCCCCTCCCCACCCCTTTCATTTTCCCTCCACTCCCTGCCACCCCAGCAAACACAGTCCGATCCGCAGCCGGCAAACGATATGTAATATCCTCCTCCCCCTCATCATCGCTCTTCTCCAGTGCAAAATCCTTTTCCTCCAGCCCTCCTCCCGTCCTCACCGGTGCCTCCAAATCATACGTCTCATACTTATTCCTCCCACTCCTCAGCTTCCTATACTCCCCCAACATCCCTGGCAGGGCCAGCCTCCCCGCGCCCCTCAGCTCATCCAACAGGAACAAGTAAAAGAACGCAGTGGCAAGACACGCGCCTCCAACCACGTCAATAAGGTAGTGGTGCGTCAAATACATCGTTGCCCAATACAGCACCCCTGCATATGCCCATACAAATTTCGTCGCCTGGGGAAAGAAGTGCGATATGAAAAGTGCCTCGAGTGTTGCACACCCCGCGTGTAGAGAGGGGAAAGCGCCAAACACAATGGGGGAGTTGGAGAACGCGACTTGGTACCCGTTCCCCCCAAACAGTGCGTCGATCCGAGCGAGTCCACCAGGGGAACCCTTCATGCTGTAATCCGCAGGCATCAGGCCGTAGATGAGCTCATACCACGGTGCAGAGCACGGGAGCAGGATCTGTATGATCACGCCCGTCAAATTCATATACCCGAATGTCCTCGCCCAGAGATGCAAGCTCTCCTTGGAGCGGAAGAGCCACAGGAACGCAGCGACGACGAAAAGGAATACAAAATGTATGACTCTGTAGGGGAGTCATGCGAGGATGTCGAGCAAGGGGTGCGTGAACTGCGTGAGGATATCGGAGATGTTCGCGCCGTACAGAACTAACTCGAGTGTGGGGAGGAGGGAGACGCTGATGGCGGGGCGGTATGCGGATGGGATGAATTGGTTGCTGTAGAATGTGAGGATCCATGCAAATACCAGTGTAGCTGGTATGAAGAACTGGGATGTGAGTGAAATTAACAAGGCAATGGAGTAGAGTAGGGGAATGCCAAGCTTGTAGGGGAAGGGCGGGCACTGCATGAGGGCGAGCCAGAGCAAGGCGAGGAGGAAGTGGAAGATGTAGATACCATCGGAGGGTGTGAAGTGGTGTGCGCGTAGGCAGGCGAGGGTCAAGGAAGGAGAGAGGGATTTGTCCAGTCGGGAGACGCCATTTGTGCATGCACCCTATGCTGTGTTTGAGTGGATTATGCTCTTCTCGATGCCCGCACAGAGCAGCAACAACTGCGCTGCGTCACAATTCCCACAAGCTCTTATCGCCTCACCACCAACTCTCGAACTTGCAATAAATTTTGTGACGTGGCTTCCCAACGCGCGCAATGTTCGCTCACCATGACGCTTGCCTAACTCGATGCCCAGCTAATTCTATAGCCTTCCCTCCTCGGTCGATACAATGCTCTATCACGTGTCCCCCTCATCATAAATTACCCCGCAATCGCAACCAACCGTATGTTGCCGGAACCTTTTTCTTCCGTTGTCATCATCCGTTAACGGGAGCAGTTAGCGACGGCTAACCGAGCTCCGCGGCCGGCCCAACTTCTCCCAAGCTCCCTCCTTCCGGTCACAGTTCCGAGTCGCCTCCTCCAGCTGGCATGTTTGCACAAAGGGTCATTACACAGCACTACCCACGGGGTCCTACCCCAAAGAAACGCCATGCTGTTGAAGTCCATCGAAACATTGGAAAGGGGAGGCACTGTTTCCGCTGTTTATTTCACCCGGAACCTGTGCAAATCAAAGCAAGAATGGAGTCAACATAACCACATGAGGACACCTTTTCGCGAGGCATTTCCAACATCTTGGCAAGGTATAGATGTGTAGAGTGTTGAATAGCAACGTTCTTATATATGTGTGTATGCAAACTGTAATGACGTCCCAGTAGAAAAAGCAATTAGATTAAATATCTCTATCCACCGTTCATTATGGCTATCCTCTTCGACCTCCCAATAGCACTACTCTCACTCTTTCCCAACATTCTCCAAACGCACCTGCAACAGGACTCCACCCATCTTCATGGCTCCGCTGGTCCCCCTAATCAAACTCGCAATGCTCACCGTACGTCTATGGTTCTCCTTCCTCTTCCCCACCCTTTTGTCTTCTCTCTATGAAGCGGGCCACCCAGTCACTGCGAATTTTGATAGAGGCCAAATCATCCGAAGGGTGAAAAAAAAAAAAGGAAATCGCAAGATCTGCCTTGTTTTATGGAAGGAAGCATGTAGCCTCACTTGCTAGCTTGTCACTTGATCAGCAAGTAGCGAGACTGGCGTTGTTGATAGGAAGAAGCACGGTGAATCAACAAAGACGAGTTTGCTTTCTCCCGATAAACAAACAAAGCCAAGTAAGTATATACCGTAGCTTTCTCGTCTCGGGTCAGGATCCTACTGTATTAGGCAAGTGCTCTGACATCTAGCAGGGAATGGCTAATCTCATACGTACATTTTTAATAACTCTATCAGTTTCGGGTATTTTCTTAAATGCTCTAGCCTTTCATCAAAAGAAACATTGTAGTAACAGGAATAAGTCAAAAAGGAAAATTATGGATCAGTTATTTCGGCTGTCGAATAGTAATGGTGACTTGGTAATCCAGTGGTGACCAGCTCCCCTTGCCTCCCCAGCAAACAAGTCTATATAGAAGAAGTGGAAGTGGAAGTGAGTTTTTCAGGAATGGAAGTGATTAAATTCCGCCCGAGGCACATGAGTTCCACTATCCTCGCATCAGTTCCATCATATCGCGTCGAGTTCCGTTACTTCGCATTGAGTTCCATCCACATTGCATGAATTCCACACAGCGCATACAGTGGTAATCACCCGACACTTCAATGATTGATCCGCAGCCAGCAAGTGATATGTATCCTCTCCCTCTTCATCGCTCTCCTCCAAAGCGAAATCCTCCTCCTCCAGCCCTCCTCCCGTCCTCACCAGCGCCTCTAAATTATACGTCTCATATACTCTCTTAGACGTCTGCACAAATTGGGCGCTATAATTTTCATGCTTACTAAGGATTGCTGGACAGGTTGAACGGTGCATGCCACGCTGCCTTCCCCAACGTACTTACAAACTGTACTACCCACTACAAAGCGTAAAACGCTAATCTCTACTGCTAGCCATCACCATGCCTGATTCAGGAAGCAGTATGTTTAGCCACTCCAAGGGGACCACCCTTACGAGTAGCAGCGCGCTGAGTGTTGGTCGGGATGCGCATATCTATTACGCCCATGGCCCGCCTCGGCCGATGCCAGAGCTCAACTCTCAGGACACCAACCAGGCTCATGATAACACTGCGACAACTCCAGCGTTGGTGGCCACAGATAATCGTACTACTGGGGAACATGGCCAACACACAGATTCAGGGAGCATAGAACCTACACACGCATTGTCTTCCGGGTCCACTCAACTTGTAAGTTTCTCTGCATATTCAATATTTGTCTATAGATCTTAGTTTTATCATAAACCAGTCTTCCAGCCGCGAGCCTAATTTCTCCTTTTATTTCACACCTCATGACAAGTTTTGCAAAGCATATGTACTACGAATGCTCCCGCTCGGAATGGGATACCCACTGTGGAAACCACAATTAGATCAAAACCTCCCTGATGCTTACCGAAGAAGCGGTGTCAACATTGGAGATATGGTCGTTGTGACGCATCATGGCGGACTCGCTCCCTTATTTAATGTCTGGCAAGACCAACCACACTATCTAAACAATAAGCTGCCCGCGGATCTCTTATTCCCTTCCGACACTTTCCCGAGAACTTCGCTAGATGAATTGGAATCGTGTAGCAAAATTAGTACAGATTTTTGTGCGTCCCGTGTGATAAATGCGGCATCGAGGTAAGCAGCTCTATGTTTTCTTCTATTTGTCAAAGATTGAGTATTGGTGTGGACAATGTTATTTCTTAGTTACGTCTCATTTACCTATCGCACAACAACTGAGGGCGCAATTATATCTCTACCAACTGGAGCGTCTCAAGTTGAACTAAATAGAGATAAAGCTAAACTTCTCGCGTTTATTGCAAAAAATGCCGAACTATACTATGCATTTGCAAAAGATGTAGTTGGCTGCGATATTTCTCGTGATTCTCTCTATTTGGTTACAGGTTTCATAAAAACCAATAATTGGGGAATTGCAATGTACAATGCATGCCATGATCCAATACGGGACGAGACTATAAAATTTGGGAAGTCGAAAGACGGAATTTATCGATATGACTGGAAAGGCTCTACAGCTGGTGTAGAAACGAAGTCAGGACCGTCTATGAATGCTCAATTCTCAGAAGAACCCAACCAATGTTTGTTTCTCTCTGGGTACAAAATTGCTCTATCAGAAAAAGCATGGTCTGAACTGTACTCGACTGG
Organism: Crucibulum parvulum; assembly: GCA_036937015.1. Classification (NCBI taxonomy): domain Eukaryota; kingdom Fungi; phylum Basidiomycota; class Agaricomycetes; order Agaricales; family Nidulariaceae; genus Crucibulum; species Crucibulum parvulum. The sequence goes on along the minus strand of JASFCX010000230.1, from coordinate 3,459 downwards.
CGAAACTACAACAATATCTGAAGAACAAAAAACCAGCTCGGACTCAAGTACAAATAAATCAACTGGAAATAATCAAGCCAATGACCAGTCCCCATCAAACTCAGAGAGTGCAACCAGCTCGTCAACTCATTCGAGCGTTCAAAACCGTGTACAGATGGATGCATTCCCATTAGAGAAACCTACAGTATGGTTTCAGTTAACATTCTTTCAATGACACTCACCACTTGTCAGATCTTCCATCCGTCTGATGTCATTAACCGAATGCTTCTTGACGAGGTAGTTATGCATTTCGACTGGAGAGCAGATTTGTAACTTACTGCCGTCTAGGTACCTCACGCAAGAGTAGCAATCACTCACGATAGTCAATGGGGCACCATTATACAAGAGGTGCGTAGTTTTTTCTTCTGTATTGCTAGGACTCTGCTTAATATCCACTTATTATTCGCTTATAAGGTGGGAACAATCAACGATGAAGAGATTCTCCGCTGTGTAAAGGATAAGTATGGAGTTAGCTACCAAGATAGTAAGATTTATATGTGATTTCAATTTCAATTTGTATTTACTCTGATTTAGCTACGGCATTCTTGGCTCCTTTCAGCTCAGAAATCGAGAATATCCCAAGAGGAAAGGTGGGTTCCGTTTTTAACCGCCGAAATACCCAAACCAAGATTCCAACCACTTTACTCTTATCTGAAAGGACCTTTCTACCTCCAATATTCGAGCTACTTCTCACGCTGCGATTGGATATGGGGTTAAATCCATTATTTTCCCGGGTCACTGGGTCCGACCTGAAGGGATTGTACGTGATTTTGTTATCTCCACTCCAAGTCATCCTACTTACAGAGGTATATTAGGTCAAAGTTGCCATTAAAGTTTCACGCGGAGGTCATCTGGATAAGGATATCGAGGCTACCTATCGTGTATGTACAATATTTCCGTCCACTCACCCCCTTCATTTAATTTTACATTTACAAAAGCGGCTCGTAAGAGAAACCCACACGTGGTTTAGCGCCCAATGGCATCCCAACGTTCACGTACGTCGCTATTTCTTGCATCTTTATTCTAGCCTACAACTCATGCTCTTTTTCAATAAAAAATGTAGTCATATTTTGGATGGTCTACAGTATTCCCGGGGTACGACCAATATACAGCTTTGATATCGCCTCTCCGTAAGAATGGGGCCGTCTTCGACTACCTGCACAAATACCCAACTGTGGATCGAGCTAAACTTGTACGTTTCTCAAATATTTAATCAAGCATTATCTCATTATAACTGTCAGATTTCTGATATTGCTCGTGGCTTACGCTTCCTTCATAATAGCAACGTCGTGCATGGTAATATGTGGCCCGACAACATTCTAATCGATGATGATGGCAACGCGCTCGTTGCTGATTTTGGATTGCCTATTGTGCTCAAATACGAGGATTACTTGGCTGAGCTTCTTGCTAAGAGTGGTGAATACATGGCGCCGGAATTGCATGAGGATGGTGTCGATGATAGTGCTGGTATTGAAGAGCGAGGCGCTGGCTTGCCCAAATTCACAAAGGAAACAGATGTTTATGCTTTCGCAATGGTCGCCTTCCAAGTAAGTCGGGTTTATTGTACAGTATTAGCTTGTCATTGGACTAATAGCATTGCAAATTTAGATACTAACCGACTACCATCCTTTCAGTGGGATAGGATATCCACCTAATAGAACTCAGCTGCTAGCTCGTGTCCGCGGTGGAGAACGCCCAAGACGTGGTCAGGATCGGGAAAATCGTATCACTGATGGGCTGTGGGATTTATTAGAGGCAGGCTGGCAAGCTGATCCTAAGCTAAGACCAGAGATGCGGAGCTTCTGCATTTGTCCTCAGTTGTGAGTCGTACTTGTGCCTATGAAAAATAACCGGAAATAGGCTTTGAGCTAATAACTTCTGACAGGGAATTTTTTAGCTATGGTCAGTGAGGACGAGTAGTATGATAGCAATAACGAGTGTCGAATAGCCATGTTGTTATGTATGTATGTGTGTAACTGTAATGATATCCTAATAGCAAAAGCAATTAGATTAAGTATTTCTATCCACCGTTCATTATGGTCTTTCTCGACCTCCCATCTCGTTACACCGCCCCTCCTCTACCTCACAGAATGAACGAACGCACACCATCACCTCTCACTACTCTCGCCCTTTGCCAACTCCAAACCCACCCGTAACCGGACTCCACCCATCCTCGGGGCTCCTCTCATCACCCTTAATCAAACTCGCAATGCTCGCCGTATGCCTATGGCTCTCGTTCCCCCTCCCCACCCCTTTCGTCTTCCCTCCACTCCCTGCCACCCCAGCAAACACAGTCCGATCCGCAGTCGGCGAACGATATGTAATATCCTCCTCCCCCTCATCATCGCTCTCCTCCAGCGCGAAATCCTCTTCCTCCAGCCCTCCTCCCGTCCTCACCGGTGCCTCCAAATCATACGTCTCATACTTATTCCTCCCACTCCTCAGCTTCCTATACTCTCCCAACATCCCCGGTGGAGCTAGCCTCCCCACGCCCCTCAGCTCATCCAGAAGGAACAAGTAAAAGAACGCAGTGGCAAGACACGCGCCTCCAACCACATCAATAAGGTAGTGGTGCGTCAAATACATCGTCGCCCAATACAGCACCCCCGCGTATGCCCACACGAATTTCGTCGCCTGGGGAAAGAAGTGCGATATGAAAAGTGCCTCGAGTGTTGCGCACCCCGCATGTAGGGAGGGGAAAGCACCAAACACAACGGGGGAGTTGGAGAACGCGACTTGGTACCCATTCCCTCCAAACAGTGCGTCGATCCGAGCGAGTCCGCCAGGGGATCCTTTCATGCTGTAATCCGCAGGCATCAGGCCGTAGATGAGCTCATACCACGGTGCAGAGCACGGGAGCAGGATCTGTATGATCACGCCCGTCAAATTCATATACCCGAACGTCCTCGCCCAGAGATGCAAGCTCTCCTTGGAGCGGAAGAGCCACAGGAACGCAGCGACGACGAAGGGGAAGACGAAGTGTATGACACCGTAGGGGAGCCATGCGAGGATGTCGAGCAAGGGGTGCGTGAACCGTGTGAGGATATCGGAGATGTTCGCGCCGTACAGAACCGACTCGAGTGTGGGGAGGAGGGAGACGCTGATGGCGGGGCGGTATGCGGATGGGATGAATTGATTGCTGTAGAATGTGAGAATCCATGCGAATACTGGTGTAGCTGGTATGAAGAATTGGGATGTGAGTGGAATTAACAAGGCGATGGAGTACAGCAGGGGAATGCCGAGCTTGTAGGGGAAGGGTGGACGCTGCATGAGGACGAGCCAGAATACGGCGAGGAGGAAGTGGAAGATGTAGATGCCATCGGAGGGGGTGAAGTGGTGTGCGCGAAGGCGGGTGAGGGTCAAGGAGGGAGAGAGGGATTTATCCAGCCGGGAGACGCCTGCGAGGAACGCAGAGAGGAG
>JASFCX010000229.1:0-15858 GCA_036937015.1 Crucibulum parvulum | reverse complement strand
CAAACAGGAGGTGCAACACTTGCACCACTGTTAGCTAAAACTTGCTCAACACTATTTAAAAAGGAAATTAAACAAAACAAATTTAAATATTGAATATAAGCTCACTGGGTAAGATGATCAAGATCTCCCTGAGCTTCAGCAGCTGCAACCTCAGCATCCTTCATAGCAGAGGTTTTCCTAAAGAAAAACCAAGAAAAAGAGTTAGCAATAGCATGTAGTGAAACAAAACAAGATTGACCTTATTGCCTTTCCCTTTCCCTTTCCCTTTGCTCCTTGACTCTTTCCTCTCTTCCCCCCTACTACACCTTCTGTAAGCTCAACATTCAGGGCAGGTTTAGCCTTTTTGGCTTGCTTGTTGGGTGAGGTATCAGTAGCGGCCATAGCCCTCTTGCAGCTTGAAAATGCAGGCTGTTTTGCTGCAGGAGGGGCTAGATCAAAAGCAGGATCAGTAGAACATGTATTGCAATGCATATTGAGTGATGGATGTTTTTAGATCTTTGTGGATTGTGGTGGATGTAACTGAAGAGGAGATTTTATGACAGTGCAACTTGTAAAGATAAGTGTGACAGGTCATGTGACATGTGATTTACTGCTAATTTTTGGGATTGACAATAATTAAAACCTTATAATACAGGAACTTTTTATTTGGTTTCTCATTTCACTTCTTATTAACATATATTCATTCATGTATTTAATTAGTATACATTAATAGATTATTACAATACAAACAAAAAAGAACAAAAATAAACATAATAAATAAAATAATAAATTACACAGAGGTCACAGTGGTGGTGGCCTCCTTGTTGCACTGGTGTAGATGACAAAGAGATGTGGGAGCTGGGGATATGCACAGGGAGAGGAGGTGGTGGCCTTCCTGTTGTGCTAATGATGAAAATGACAAGACAGGGAGCTAGGCACTTGTGCTGGTGGTGAAATTGACAAGATGGGGAGCCAGGCATACACACAGGGAGGAGGTGGTGGCCTCCCTGTTGTGCTAGTGATGAAAATGACAAGATGGGGAGCCAGGCATATGCATAGGGAGGAGGTGGTGGCCTCCATGTTGTGCTGATGGTGAAATTAATGAGACAGAGAACCAGGCATATGCACAGGGAGGAGGTGGTGGCCTCCCTGTTGTGCTAGTGGTGAAAATGATGAGACAGAAGCCAAGCATACACACAGGGAGGTGGTGGTGGCCTCCCTGTTGTGCTGGTGACAAAAATAACAAGACAGAGAGCCAGGCATATGCACAGGGAGGTGTTGGTGGCCTCCCTGTTGTGCTGGTGGCAAAAATGATGAGATGGTGTTGTTGAAATGATGGAATGAGCAACTCCAGCATTCTGAGTGTGTTGCTACCACCCCCAATCTTTTTAGTGTGGATCAATTAGTGTAGAATTATGTGGATACACTTAGTACTCATAGAATATCTTTCTTTTCAATTTTAGATAGTATTTCTTTGAGTATATAAAGTTACTACATAGTACCATAGTTCTACAATCAATTTAATGATTATATTTGCATTTTATCCATTATTCCAACAGGTTATGGGCCTTGGCCTTACACTTTAAATCTTGCATTCATATCATCCTCATTCAGCTTTTGATTGCACTTTTAATTTCATCTTACTTCAAACCATGCTATGGATACTACAACATCATCTTCAAATGTTTACCAGATCAATCCTTTGAAAGGAGCTGAGAATTACTCAGTTTGGAGAGTCAAGATGACTGACATTTTGATGGATCATTCCCTATTTGATATAGTCTCAGGGATGGTAATTCAACTGACAATACAAACAGAGATAGCAGCTTGGAAGAAGAGAGACTGGACAGCATTATCTATGATCCAATTATGCATAGCCAACAAAGTGTTGGTTTATGTAGCAAGTGCGACAACATCTAAAGCAGCATGGATGACACTGAAGGAATTATTGGAACCTCAGGGTGCACTTGGAGTTATTTTGGTTTGCTGTAAATTGTTCAGGGCTCAATGCAAGGAGAGCATGAGCATCAATGAACATATTTGGATCATGCAGGGATATCAAGAAGAGCTTTCCAGTTTGGGAAAGAAGCTTGATGAGCAGGAATATGCTTACATGCTCTGTTGGAATATAAATTGTAATTCAATCAATAAATTCCATATTCTTAATTAGTATTAAATCTATGCCACAAGTATATATCTTATGCTGTGGACCTGTTTCAAATTAAATAAAAAGTGCTCAAATTATGTATTTAAATATGTAGTAAAATAGGAAAATAATTGCACATTTACAATGCAGTTTCCTCATATTTAAGATTGATTAGGTCACTTCAATATGCTCTTCACATCCCTTCCTGATACTGAGCAATGGAATAATTTTATTGCAGGAATTGACACTACAACATTGGAGTCTTCTTCTATATTAATTGCACAGATTTTAGATCAAGATTGATGCAAAGGGGCCAAAGAGGATACAGCCCTGGCTGGGAAGTCTAAATTCCAAAAGAAGAAAGTTACCTGCTACAATTGTGGAAAGAAGGGTCATTATAAATCCAAATGCCAATCAAAGGCTAAATCTGATGAAAAATCAGATAAATGGGACAACAAGGGCAAAGGCAAAGGAGATCATGCACATGTTGCAATTAATGATGATTTTGCATTTGTGGCAGATGAAGCAGAAGTTGCTTTATTAGCAACAAATAAATCCTGGCATGCAGATTCTGCTACAACATCTCATATTGCTAGTGATTGAAATCTATTTTTAGATTACAAGGAAGCTCCCAGATATGTCATTAAAGGGTTTGGTGATGTGCCATCACTTGGACATGGGACCATCAAAGTTACTTCTCAATATGGAAATAGCAGTTACACACTCATGCTCAGGGATGTATTGCATGTACCAACAGCACCATACAACCTTATTTCAATTTCCAGGATGACAGATGCAAATTATTCTATTTTATTCAAGGGAAATCATGCAAGAGTTAAATCTCCAGGTGGAACTATCATGTCACAACCTGAAACCTTTCCTGCACTTTTTCATGCACTTTCTGCTTATATAAATACTTCAGTTTGTACTACTAAGAACTTCAGTTTGAATATCAATACATTCTATATTCCTGACTTATTCTGCATTTCTTCCACCTTGTCTGCCCTCATAGTCTTAGGCCTTGCACTTTTGCTATAATTCTGATTCTACCTTACCCAATTACTTAACAAATCTAGGACACCTGAATAGATTGCGAAGGGTGCAGCACATAAGCTGAAGCCAAGTTCATCCAATCCTTTTCCCACCCCTATTCCAACATTTCCCTGCATGCCCTTAGTCCATCTCACTTTGTAATAGTATATTCAAACTCATACTTTGAATCTATTCAATAATGGCTACCACTACTATTGCATTCTCCAGTGCTGTCCCTGCCCCTCCTGCTCCTATCCATAAAACCAAGACTTCCACAAAGGCCCACAAAGCTACAGCTGAAGCATGCTCTCTGGCAGCTCGGCATGGTTCCAATACCCCTGGTCCTATCAGTAACCAAACCCATAATAGCCCTCTTACACCCATTCCAGAAGTCACTTGGGATTCTTCCTGCACTCCATCCACCCTGTTATTCCCTACCCCACCTCCAGGTGATGGTGATGATGGTGATGATGACAGCAATGGCAATGATCACAGCCCACCACCTCCTGGCGGTAATGACCCTTTCAATCATGATAACTATCAGCCCCCTGATCATGGCAACAATGGTGGCAATGACCCTCCTGATAATGGCCCTTCTGACAATGACTCTGAATCTGATGCTCTGGAACCCAATCTTGCTAGTGTGCTCAAAATGCTTGCTCGTGCACTCAAGTGGAGTACTCCAGATGAAGGCAAAGTCAAAGTCTGCAAGCCTGATACCTTTGATGGCACAAAGCTAAAAAAGCTCTGCCAATTCATTTTACAGAATCAGCTCTATTTTAGGGATAAACCTAAGTCTTTTCCTTGTGACTGCAAGAAGGTTAACTTCACCTTATCTTATCTCAAAGGTCCTGCTTTGAAGTGGTTCCAACCAGATTTGAAACACAACTGGGAGAAGCTTTGGATGAATGATTACCTGACTTTTCTTGCAATTCTCTGCAGCAACTTTGGTCCAGTCAATCCTGTTGCAGATGCTGAGACTGAACTTGAGCATTTGTGCATGGCTGACAATCATCAAATTGTCAAATACAACCTTGCATTCAATGAACTTGCTAGTCTGGTTGATTATAATAATACAGCATTTTGTTGTGCATATTACCATGGTCTTCCTGCACACCTTAAGGATGACATCTCCCATATTGGTAAACCCACCACTTTAGCTGGTATGTGTGTTATTGCTCAGATGGTTGACCACCATTACTGGGAGCATCATGCTGAGGTGGCTAGAGAAGCTAAGGGTAATTCCTCTAGCAAGGACTCAGTTGATAAAGGAAAATCTAAGGCTGACTCCAGGAACTCTGGCAACAACTCTTCAGGTGGTTCTAGAACCACCAATAGCAATAGCAACAACAACTATTTTGGCAAAGCATCCTCCAGCTCCTCTCCCTCTTCCTCTTCTGGCAATAATAACCAGAAGAAAACCAATCCTCTTGCTGATAAGCTTGGCAAGGATGGTAAATTAATGCCACAGGAACACCAATGCTAATTCAATAACAACCTTTGCATGTTTTGTGGAGGTCTTGGGCATGTTGCAAAAGATTGCCCAAAGTTGAATTCTTCTGCAGCAAAAGCAAAAGCCTGCACTGCATCCATGAGCATTGCCTCTACTTCCAAGTCTAAGGACTTGGAAAAATAGAGAGCAATCCTCAGGACTCTGCATGGGCTGAGGATTGTGCTGAACTCAACCATGCCTATATGGAGGTTAAACTCAACATGTCTGCTCTTTCTGCTCCCTCAAACTCTTTGTATTTTACACTATTTTCTCCGCATTTATCCGACTCTCTTCTTCTGATTAAGGCTATGCTGGACTGTGGCTCTTCTCACTGTTTTGCTGACTTGAACTTTGTATGCAGACATGCTCTTCATACTACGACTGTACCTCCTGTGGAAATAACATTATTTGATGGTGTCACCAAAACTTATATGACTGAATCTCTTGATCTCCCTGTGCAGTTCCCTACTGGCAAAACTATGACCATTGCATTTTATGTAACAAAACTGGATTCCTCATGTTCTGTGCTTCTTGGATACAACTGGCTCACCTGCTACAATCTGTTGATTGACTGGATATTGGGCAGTATTTCTTTCCATCCACTATTACTTGACAGTCCAGTTCCAATTACAACATCTTCTGCTAGAGCCTCTTAGGTTTCTACACAGTCCCCTTCTATCAATTTTCTGACCTTGCCTCTGATTTCTCTGCCCCCTAGCATTTCTATCATTAATGCTGCTGCATTTATGACAGCTAGTAATCTTCCTGATGCACAAACCTTCAGAATTCACATTTCTGCACCAAGCACTACTGCTTTTTCCACAACAGTTGACATTTCTCCTGATATTTCTGCAGTTCCACTGGAGTACCAAGAGTTTGCAGATGTCTTCAGCAAAAAAAAAGCTGACACTCTTGCCCCTCATTGACCTTACGATTTAAAGATCAATTTGGAGGATGGTACTTCCCCTCCTTTTGGTCTGATTTACTCCCTTTCTCAGTCTGAATTAACTGCTCTCCGCAAGTTCATTGATGAACATCTATCCATTGGTTTTATTCACCCCTCTCAATCCTCTCATGGTGCTCCTATACTCTTCATCTGCAAGAAGGATGGTTCTCTTAGGCTTTGTGTCAACTATAGAGGTCTCAATAAGATCTCAAAGAAAGACCAGTATCCTTTACTGCTTATTTCTGATTTGCTGGATGCTCCTCACAAAGCTGACTGGTTTGATGGTTGTTTTTTGATTGTTTCTTCTATTATTTGATTGTATAGCATTTGAGCACAGCTTTGCTGTGCTTTACAGTAGATAAATAGCTACCATGTTCATTGGATTCTACAATCAATTCTGATCCACTTTTGTGTCTGTGTCTGTGTCTGAGTTCTCATCCACCTCCCCTCTCTTCCAATCTTAACACATTGTCCCTTAGGGCTTCCACTCTGATCACTCCTGTCCTACGTGGTGCTATAGTTATGGATTTAGAACAGCTCCACAAGGATATTCTAGCAGTTTTACCCTCAGACCCAATTGCGACTGCACATTTAGCTGACTTAGACTCTTATCCACAATGGACTATTTCCAAGAATGACTTGCTGCAAACAAAGGTTATCATCCCAATATCACTGTCCATCCTGAACATGACCTTGTGACCTTGCCTCTGCTTGTGCTAAGGACTTTGTTACTGATCTCAATGAACTACATCAATTCTTAAGGGAACAAATGGCTGAAGCACAAAAACGTTATCAAATTCCTGCAGATAAGCAGTGATTACCCATACCAGAATTTAAGCTTGGTCAACAAGCCTTCATTAAAGCTCAATTCTTCAGAACTACTCAACCTTCAAAGAAACTTGCTGAGAAGTACTTAGGACCTTTTGAAATCATTGGCACTGCAGGTTCTCATGCTTATATTTTACAACTTCCCAACTATTTATGTGCAGTACATCCTGTCTTCCATGTCTCTATGCTTGAACTGGCCACCCTGAACACTATCCCTGATTGTGTCCAACCACCCCCTCCTCCTATGGTAATTGATGGTGACCCAGAATATGAAATTGCTGAAATATTGGACTCCAAGATCAACCATTGACAAAAATGCCCACTTGGCTATTATGTTCAATGGCTAGGCTATGAAGGAACTGATGAAGAGTTCTCTTGGTTAATCACAACTGAACTTGGAAATGCTCAAGAAATTGTTTCTGACTTTCACTGCAAATACCCACATAAACCTGGACCCCTTTCATCTCTCTAGTTATACTTGCTTTGACTTACTTTTCTTACTTAGTTTCATACAACAAGACCAAGAAAAAACAAATGCATTTAAAATTATATACAATAATTTTCCCTGCACATTTTCCACCATTCTTCCACTCTACTCCTTCTGTGTCTGCAACTCCTCAATATCCTCCATTCCATCCTCTTTATCCTTCTTTTTCTTGCTCTCCTCATCTTCTTTTCCTTTATCCACCTTGTCATTGCTATGTTTCATTCCTAAACCACCTGCTACCAGCCCCTGATCTTCATCATCTTTTTCATCCTCCACAATCCTCCTTGAAATCCTCCTATGCCTAACTTGTTTCTTTGCATCTCTTTCCACTTTTCTCCACAGGCCCCTATTTACCTTCTTTAGCTCATCTTCCATGGTCTTTGTTGTTTCCTCTGAGCTATCTTCTGATCTTTCCTCTACATTTTCCATGCAATCCTCAAATTCCATTCGGCCTCTCCTTAAACAAGCTAAAGGCAGTTCTTGTCATCTAGTTGCTTTGCTAAGACCCAACATCTGTTGAAAGACTGCCTTACCTATGCAAGCAGGCAATTTGTTCCTAGTTTTGCAATTCTCCTCAATGAGTTGCTCAAGCAACTCAAGAACTCAGCTGTTGTGTCCTGTGTCTGAACTCCCAGTCATTGTGCAATTCTTCTTTGAAGGCCCTGTTTTGTCATTGCTATCCAGCACCTTGGCTCCCTTGTGTTTCTTATGAGTTTTCTTCTCCTCACCAGGGAATATACATCCTTGTTGTGATGTATGGCACGGATCACATGCATGACCATTCTCACTATCACAAGTCAATGTTGTGCAATTGCAAAAAAATTGAGTGCAAAAATCACTTACGTTGGTATCATGCACTTATACCCATACTGTTCACACTGCTCACACTTCACCTGTGCCTCAACCCAATCTTTCCCTCTCAGTTTCTGACCCAACTTCCGCTTCTTCTCTACATTTTTCCCCCAATTCCCTAGCCTTCATTGTCCTAAAAAGACTGGAAACCACATCCAGTTGTTGTTGTGCAGCCTGAGATGCCCTAATCTTGCATTCTTCCTCCTCCTTCTCTTCTTGTGCCTTTTTTTGTGCAGCTTCTTTGTCAGCCTCACATTTAGCATTTGCCTTGAGCTCAGCAAGCTCAGCATCCTTGTGTTCTTTCTCTTTGCATTCAAGTTTACAACATTCTTCAGCAGCTTTATGACATTCAGCAAGGAGCTTGGCAGCAGTTTTTGATGAAGCAGGCATGATGGCTTAGAAAGCAAGAGTTATGATCAAATATGGATAGCAGCGTGGAAGAGGGCAGGAAGAATAAAAATCTTCAACTTGACACACAACTCTCAAATCAACCATGGCTAACAAGGACAAACTTTGTGCACAGACCTCAAGGGTTCGGTCCCTAAGGGGGGAACACTGTCATGACCTGAAACCTTTCCCACACTTTTTCATGCACTTTCCACTTATTTCTGGTTCTAACAATAACTATTTCTTTTCTTGGAGATTGTTTCCTAGTTATTGTTTCCATGATGTTTATATTTAGTTCTGACAATTAGTTTTATCACATGATCCTTTTCCCCACATTCTTACACACATTAACCCAATCCTTTATTATGTCTTTACTTTGACATCATGTCTTATATCTCACATCTTGTTTCCAATCTCCATTTATATGGACAATTAGTTTAGTTAGTATAAATACTTCAGTTTGTACTACTAAGAACTTTAGTTTGAATATCAATACATTCTACATTCCTGACTTATTCTGCATTGCTTCCACCTTGTCCACCCATGTAGTCTTAGGCCTTGCACCTTTGCTACAATTCTGATTCTACCTTACCTGATTACTTAACAAATCTAGGACACCTGAATAGATTGCAAAGGGTGCAGTACATAAGCTGAAGCCAAGTCCATCTGATCCTTTTCCCATCCCTATTCTGACATTTCCCCACATGCCCTTAGTCTGTCTCACTTCATAATATATCATAACTGAAGGTACAAAGATAGGAAGACTCTATAATATGCACATCAAAGCAGTAGCCAAACAAAGCAATGCCAAACAGGACCACACATTTGTCATGGGAAGCACATGCACTTGGGATGAATGGCACCAGATCTTCAGGCACCTTAATATGGCATCAGTGAAAATGCTAAAGAATAAGAGTTTAGTCACAGGGATGCACATCAATGAATCTGTTGACCCTGAGCCTCAATGCAAGGCATGTGTTCAAGCTAAACAGAATGTCAAACCTTTCCCACAAGAAAGTTTAATCAAAATTGCTGAAATTGGTGATTTGACAGTTACCAATGTTTGGGGACTGTCACACACTACTGCCTTAAAGGGTGAATGTTACTTTGTCACATTTACAGATGGGAAATCTTGGAGAACACAAATTTACTTCATGAAGAAGAAAAATGAAGCATTTTCAAAATTTAAACAATATAAAAGCTATATTGAAACTCAATCTGGAAAGAAACTCAAGAAATTACAATGCAATGGTGGCACAGAATATTTAAATGCAACATTTAGGAATTTCTTGCTAGATTCAGGGATGGAACTTGAAATTACAGCTGCTTATTCACCTTCCCAAAATGGTATAGCAGAGCAGCTTAATTGGATGCTTGTGGAACATGTGCACATAATGCTTATATCAAGTAAATGCCCTAGACATTTATGGACAGAAGCACTTGCATATGCAAACTATCTCAAGAATAGATCTGCCACATGTGCCTTAAATGCCAAAACTCCAGATGAAGTAAGGAATTACAGTTCTCCCAACACTGAAATGCTCAATTTACCATTTACTGTGTCCTTGTCACTGAATAGATATATCTGTATGGAGTGCACTGAAATCCCAGTAGAAGAGCATTACTGTCTGCCCAACACTGAATTTAAAAACCATTGATAATGGAACCATAAAGAATTCAAATTTTCTAATACATTTTCTATATGTGATTATAGATACTATTTATGTGTTGAGCACACCAAACTTGGACCAGTAAGGAATTACAGTTCTCCCAACACTGAAATGCTCAGTTTACCCTTTACTGTGTCCTCATCACTGAATAAATATATCTGTGTCAAGTGCACTGAAATCCCAGTAGTGGAGCATTACTGTGTGCTCAACACTGAATTTACAAACTATTGATAGTGGAAGCATAGAGAATTTGAATTTTCTAATACATTTTCTAAATGCAGTTATAGATAGTATTTCAGTGCTGAGCACACTTTAATTTCACCAGCAAAGCATTACTGTGTACTCAACACTGAGTTTATAAACATTGATAATGGAAGGATAGTGAATTTAAATTTTCTAATATATTTTTTATATGCACTTATTGACATTATTTCAGTGCTGAGCACACTGTAATCCTGATAAACTTGAAAAGCAGATTTCAGTGCTGTATGCACTCAAATTTGAAAGCAATACAAAAGCAATACTAGCTTTTTATTGTTATTATTATACTGCTGAATTCATTATTATACTATGTACTATTGCTTCTTACATAGATGAGGCATGTAGGTAGACTTTGGTGTAGGTGTGTAGGTGTACTTGGCTGAATGTATGTAGGCTTGATTACAGCTGGCCTTGTGTTGCCTGCCCCCAATCAATAGCTACAATGAAAAATGCCATGAGCAAGACAATACCCCTCTTCCTCCCCCCCAAACTGCATGCACACCTCATTGAGCTCTCTTCCTTCCCTTCCTCACCACATTCCTTCCTCTCCTTGTCAACTAATGAAAACACCATCCATGCCCTCTCTCTCACTTCCCCCTACCTGCACTCCATCTCTCAGCCCTTCCTCTACACATTCCTTTCCCTCCAGTTTCTGGCACAGATCACTGGAGTGTTGGAGAAGCTGGAGTGCTGGAGAAGTTGGAGGGTCTAAAAGGAAGGGAGCAGATTGTCTGCTCTTTAGTCATCTGCAATGCCAATTCTCCTGGATCTCCTACCAGTCTGGGGATCACAACTCTCCCCCAAAAGCCACAAAATGCCACATCCTTTGCCTCCTTGCTTGCTGTGCCCACATTGCACACACTGGAAGTGTGCAAGACACTTCCCTTCTCTGGCATGTATTTGACATCTCCTTTCCCTTGCTCCTGGAGTTGAGTGTGGATGGGTATTATCCATTGTCCAAGTCCACTGTTAGCCCTATTCCCTTGCACCTCTCTTTCCCCTCTCTTCAAGAGCTGAAGGTCAGTGGGTTGAGCATCATGGGGAGTTTTTGTATTGAGGTAGAAGGATTGTAGCCTTCATTTCCTATTCCTCCTCAGAGTTGTGTTCAGCAATTTTTGAGGAGGAGTATAAGGACTCCCCTGAGGAAAAAGGCTAGCTGCTCCGAATGACATTGAAGAGGATTGTAGTATAAGAAGCTCCAGCACTGATAGTAATAGTGGGGAAGTAGTTGATGGTGCAGATGAAAGATTGGGTGATGCTAGTGAAGATGAGGGTGTTGGAGGGGACAAGGAACCTTGTTCAGGTCATGGTGTTGCTGTGAGAAGGGGTTTGAAGTGGGAAATGACAGTTCACAGGTTGTGGTTGGGAGGAAGGACAAAGTAATAGTTAATGGTGAAAGGGTGGGACAACTACCCAAAGAACATCTTTGATACCAGCACAAGAGACCTTCACCACCAGTGCCAGACATGTGTGCTTCTGGCTCTGCATCTACTCTTATCATCCTCACCATCAGTGCTACAACTATGTCACAAAAATCGAAAATGCCTCACAAGGGCTTGGAGGGCTTTGTAAGACCTTAAGGCAAACATGCCTTGCAAGGCCACTTCAGGTAGCATAGTGTGATAATGGCATTTAAGGCTGGGCTTGCTGCCTTACAAGTCTAGATAGGATCATGGACCCTTGGAAGGTCTTGCAACATTCCAGATTCATTCTAAAGTATTAGAAGGCTCCAGGCCAGCAACTATAATGCCTTATGAGTCCTTGATGCCCTTACATTGAATTATAATATTTTCTATGTCATGTTGAAAAAATATCTAAATGAATGTAATCAATTTAATTCAAAATGAGCAAAATGAGCAAAATGAAAGGGATATTGATTTCTACGATGCTATCTACTTCAAATCTACTTGCTATCTATATACTGGCTTATGTCTATTAATACACCACGCTTGCCTCAACTCCGGTTGGCTATTACACACCTCCATTGATCCTGTCACCTATTTTGTCAGTATGTTTCACTCATCTAATTGATATTATCACAATCTTACTTACCTCCAATCCTTTTCCCTCTATGTATGGTCCTCCAACTCCCTTCGCCATCCCCTGCCAAATCTTGTGAGCGAAAACTCACCCTTTTATACATTTTGTGTGAGTCCCTTAGTCATCATTCTTGGATCTTGTGGCCTCTTGCTGACTGTCCATATGGTCTGGACCAGCACTCTGGCCAAAGTTCCAGTATTGAAGCTTCAAGGCTGGGTGCAAATGTCAATGGGCTAGACAAGGAACACTCACATCAGGGCTCCTTCATGTTGCCATGTCCACATCTTCAACTGTTTATACAACAGAATATCAGGTATTTCCATCACCCCAACTCACATAATGCACACAGTATACAGGTGGTTGAGATAGAAAGTGAAATATTCTAAGTAATACATTGTCTATATGTTTTTTATAATACATTATTAGCTTTCTATTTATTAACAGGTCTTGAGTGTCACTAGTCAGCCTCTTGAAGCCCTCTAGCCCTCCCTAAGCCTTAACATGCCTTGCATTTCTCGGCTGTATGCCTTAATATGGTTTATGTGGCAGTGCACTGCCTTATCAGTAATCAGAACAGACCAGTCAAGACTTATAAGTGCTGTTAAGTCAACTTAAGGCTTAAGGTATTACAAGGCACTTTTTGTTTTCATGACATACCAATCTTTGCAGGGGCTACAATGTCGTTATTCAGTGTCATCCACGCCCATACACTTCCTGCACACAATGATCTGTTATTCAGACGTCGAGTTTAAGGCGACAAGACGGTTCGTTGTTATACTTTCTGATGCTGTGCTCTATTGGCTGGCGAGACTATCTCAAATCCTTTTGTGCCTGTTTTTGAATTCCGTTATCAACTCGGTACGGATAATCAGTCGTTGCCATGGGCCCTATGGTATCTTGTTGTTGCTGGGGTGTTTTGGCATCGAGGTGATACGTAACGTTCCAAGAATCATCTATATTTTCACTTTTGGGACTTCCGGGATGTTGATTGTCAATCATATTAAGGTTAAGGAGGAATAAGATATACGTATATTACTCGAGTATGTTGCACTAGAAATGCATACCTGATATCTAGTTGGAAAGTGCCTATCCACCATATATTCATCCACTAAATACGCTCCACATATGCTGCTCACTTGGAGGAATATGGTATGTGCACACGCAAGAATACATATAAAAATATAATAGAACATGCCTTGTAACATAAAGAGTTTACCCAGCTCTATTAGGTATTTGCTGACTTGCTAAGATTTACAGCTACCACACCAAGTATGTTCAAAGACAAGCTGTAACCAGTACTAAGTGGGCCGGGCAGTAGAAGTAGAATGCTTGCTCAACAGATTAATCTGCTGGCGGTATAAATTTATAAGTAATATTATTGTTAAATGACGAGAAAGGTGATAATATACAGCTTATTTCTGAAAATAAATACGGAGGAGACAAATGAGAGGTTGGCGACAATGGCGAGAGTCCAGGTGAGAAGTTATGGTCATGAAGGCTTGCACATGAAATTATAATTCACGTTGCGGAATCATCATTATTCTTCTTATTGAGTAAATTTGATAGATGATGGGGACTCTATGCATTTTGTCCACTGTTTGCCATGGTAAAAATGTGAGTCGAATGTAATTATAGGAGCACCCAATATGCCAAGTAGGGATGCACGTTGAAAACGCCAGCGAAGATGAGCTGGAACCCAGAGTAAAAGTTCAGAATTTGGGCCAATGATCCATCCGTCTTGTTGAAAGATAAGATTACATGAGAAGGAGTCACCACTATGCAGAAGCAGGTCATTAAAGTGATAATTACTCCCTTTTTGATCAGCTGAAATAATAAATATGTAAGCAGCGGAAAGAAAATATACATAATAAGAATCTTGCCATTTGGTTTCTGTGCCTCTGCATCCCACAGACGAATTGTTCGATCAGAAGAGCCAGAGATGATGCATTGTCCATCAGCTGAAAGTGCAACAGAGTTTACATCATCCTCATGGCCACGGAGAGGCTCGCCAATTGGGTGCTGGGTCTCTGCATCCCACAGACGAATTGTTCGATCATTAGAGCCAGAGACGATGCATTGTCCATCAGCTGAAAATGCGACAGACCTCACATAGCCCTCATGGCCATGGAGAGGCTCGCCAATTGGTTGCTGGGTCTCTGCATCCCACAGACGAATTGTTTGATCAAAAGAGCCAGAGACGATGCGTCGTCCATCAGCTGAAAATGCGACAGAGCTCACATAGTCCTCATGGCCACGGAGAGGCTCGCCAATTGGGTGCTGGGTCTCTGCATCCCACAGACGAATTGTTCGATCATCAGACCCAGAGACGATGCGTCGTCCATCATCTGAAAATGCGACAGAGTTCACATCATTCTCATGGCCACGTAGAGGCTCGCCAATTGGGTGCTGGGTCTCTGCATCCCACAGACGAATTGTTCGATCATTAGAGCCAGAGACGATGTGTCGTCCATCAGCTGAAAATGCGACAGAGTACACATAGCCCTCATGGCCATGGAAAGGCTCGCCAAGTGGTTGCTGGGTCTCTGCATCCCACAGACGAATTGTTCGATCATTTGAGCCAGAGACGATGCGTCGTCCATCAGCTGAAAATGCGACAGAGCTCACATAGTCCTCATGGCCACGGAGAGGCTCGCCAATTAGTTGCTGGGTCTCTGCATCCCACAGACGAATTGTTCGATCAGAAGACCCAGAGACGATGCGTTGTCCATCAGCTGAAAATGCGACAGACCTCACATAACCCTTATGGCCATGGAGAGGCCCACCAATTGGTTGCTGGGTCTCTGCATTCCACAGACGAATTGTTCGATCATCAGAGCCAGTGACGATGCGTCGACCATCACCTGAAAATGCAACAGAGCTCACATAGCCCTCATGGCCATGGAGAGGCTCGCCAATTGGTTGCTGGGTCTCTGCTTCCCAGAGGCGAATTGTTTGATCATTTGAGCCAGAGACGATGCGTCGTCCATCACCTGAAAATGCAACAGACCTCACATAACCCTCATGGCCATGGAGAGGCTCGCCAATTGGTTGCTGGGTCTCTGCATCCCACAGACGAATTGTTCGATCATCAGAGCCAGAGATGATGTGTCGTCCATCAGCTGAAAATGCGACAGACCTCACATAATCGTCATGGCCACGGAGAGGCTCGCCAATTGGGTGCTGGGTCTCTGCATCCCACAGACGAATTGTTTGATCATCAGACCCAGAGACGATGCGTCGTCCATTAGCTGAAAATGCAACAGAGTACACATAGCCCTCATGACCACGTAGAGGCTCGCCAATTGGGTGCTGGGTCTCTGCATCCCACAGACGAATTGTTCGATCATTAGAGCCAGAGACGATGCGTCGTCCATCAGCTGAAAATGCGACAGAGTACACATAGCCCTCATGGCCATGGAGAGGCTTGCCAATTGGTTGCTGGGTCTCTGCATCCCACAGACGAATTGTTCGATCATCAGAGCCAGAGATTATACGTCGTCCATCAGCTGAAAATGCGACAGACCTCACATGGCCCTCATGGCCATAGAAAGGCTCGCCAATTGGCTGCTGGGTCTCTGCATCCCACAGACGAATTGTTTGATCATAAGAGCCAGAGACGATGCGTCGTCCATCAGCCGAAAACGCAACAGAGTACACATAACCCTCATGGCCATAAATTATTCCTTGTTGAGAATGCCAATTGACCTCTAAGGTATTCCTCAATCTTAACAACTGTGG
>JASFCX010000228.1:0-15918 GCA_036937015.1 Crucibulum parvulum | reverse complement strand
TATAAATTAAATGGTAAATATAGAAATCAATGAAGTCACTTAGACCAATCAAAGAGTATAAGCATACAAGCAATAGAGGCACAAAAGACTATAACTTCCATGGCCAGTATAGAGATCAATATAGTCAATAGGCTAGTGGAAATACTATTAGAAACTTAGATGGTCAGTGTAGAAATTAATACAGTCAATAAACCAATCAAAAGACTATTCAGAACTTAGAGATGGTAAGTACAGAAAGCAATATAATTGATAGACCAATCAAAAGACCATAAGAAAACTTAGACAGTCAGTATAGAAATCAATACAGCCAATGGAACAGTCAAAAGACTATAAGGAACTTAGATAGTCGGCATAGAAATAAATACAGTCAATAGACTGATCAAAAGATTATTAGACACTTAGGAATGAATTGAGGAAGAGATGCCAAGGTGGCAGTGCATGCCGCTGACATACAATTTTTGCTCACTTTTGATGGCGACAAAATGCTCTACTAAATCACTCTAAAAGAACAATTCTTATTACATAAGGCTTGTAACCATTGTGTATCATAAATTAGGATTAACCATTGTATACCAGAAATTAAGATTAACCATTGTGTGCTACAAATTAGGATGAACCATTGCATACCAGGGACCAGTGGCGATACGAGTCAGAGTATGACTCACGTCTATAAATGAAAATCATGTGATCATCATTTCAACAGTTGGAAACCGTCTATGGGTAACTTATATGCTCCGCACTTATAAGCATTGTGCATGTATTTCCACATGAAGGATTTAATGTTTTTATATATGTCCTTATTTTTAATTGATCTACACATCTGTTCGTCTGTTGGAAGTCTTCCCGTGATTCCTTCCACTCTGTGTCTCTTCATATCAAGTCTTATTTTTGTACTCATTCGTTCCTGAACAGTTTCCCCTAGCTTCTTTTCTTGTGTCCCGGCGTAGGGGTTGCTTGTGATATGTTCATGGATAGGGATATTTGGATGATAGTGATGATGATAAAAGGCATAACAAACCAATTAGGACAAGCAATGAAACCTCCTGAAAGATGAATTTCCTTGTCCGGAGTACGTTATAGAAATTACGTTTTTGGGGGACATTCAAACTCGGTGGCAAACATATCAATAGATGAATGTACCGCGCACATCCCGTAGAGGCTCGCACATACGGGCACGGCACAAAGCCTCAATTCATCAAAACAGCTGGAAGAAAATAGTACAGCTGCCTCCTTCTTTGTTCATTCAGTTCCGTAAGATATATTTCTATTCGATACATCATGTCTCTTGAAAAGCGCGGTTTGCGTCGAATTTGTGATTTCACTGAATGCGACTGATTTCCTAGGAATACAGCATAGCCACTAAAGATGATTAGTGCACCTTGCAAGCTGGTGTATTCTATAGGCTAAACAGCTCATTGTATCTCAAAATAATCATGTGGCAGAGTTGTGCTGTGTTGAGCCACAACGGTGCTAGCTTTCAAATCGCTCGTGCGACAGGACTGCCTGTAGCTTCGAGAAAACGATATAGATCGTTCCCTGCCTCTTCAAATACCTCCGTAAGATATCATCCTATTTGATACATCATGTCTCTTTAAAAGTCTTGTTTACGTTGTTTCGTGATTTTGAATCACCGTTGTATTCACTTCTGAATCGACTTCACCCACACACGTTAAAGCTGTGGATAGTTGTTATACCAAACAGTTCACTCTTGAAATTTCAATGATCGCACTAACCTTCTCAGTTCAAATGATATTTACCTTAATAGTGCGTAACCTCTATTATCTTGCCTGTTCCAGGTGATCTTCAGCCATACACAATTGGATGATAGACATCCAAGTCGAAAGACATTCTTCCAACATTTCTTTGGCAAGCGTTGTGATTTATTGTGATTTTCGAGTTGATTACTAAGGGTAAGTGGAGTAAGGGAGAAATGAAAGAATAAGGAGTTTCAAGCAGCCCGAAAGTGATCTGAGACATGTGGGAGTATATCTCCTGATTATTGGTCACTAAATCACAATATTAATAGCAGTTGCTGTCACCCACTAGTAAGCAACATGCTTTTGCGCCATACGACTCTGGTTCTCTCAGTTAATCTACAACTTAAAAATAGAGAATCACTTTATGATATCTTCGAGCAGATAAGCGCGCCTTTCCAGCGATAAATTCAGTCATATCAGAATCACCACGAGGGCTGAGTATCACTTGCAATATCTAGTCACCGAAAGCTTGGGATAACTATGAATAAAAACCAAAAATGATGCTTGTAGTTCGGGAATAACTGATTCCCAAATCCATAAGAGGATGATTCTGTGCACTGTGAGAATGTGGATTTATTTTAGCTGCATAGTTTGACTTTGAAAATAAACAGGGACTATGTCGTCCTCAGCGACTGAAGTTGCAAACAGGGACGATTTTCCTGCGGGGAGCTACGAGTCAACCGCAGATTAGTGATAAGTTCTGTAATGATGGACTACAAAAGTTACTTACACGGATTCCTTCATGATTAAGAAAAGGTAACACTTGACAATGGTATTATGTCAGCCCCTCGCTGAGCGGGAATTTGGCGTAAATCACTTGCTTCCGATACTTTCGTCCAGCATGCCAGGTGCATCATCCCACTGGTTTTCAAGGATCGAGCCGTAATAACGAAGAACTTTATCAGTAACACCATCTTCTCGCATCCTGGGCCGCTTCCAAGCACCGATCGTGGCTTGTGAGGTCATGTACCGATTCTATATTCAACTTTTCCGCTTCCAGTTTAAGTCCCACGGTGAACATAATATATACCGTACTGATTATATCAGATAAACCGGAATCATCACTCGGCGTAAAGGGAAGATATTTCTAGAATTATTCGCCGTATTTGATGTCGATAAAGTGAAATTGATGACTTCCTAGAACTATTGTTGCATTGCCTTTATGATCATTCCATGTCATCCTTATCCAGTGTCTATCATCCTAAATACATTGGCATACCTACTGCATACAAT
Organism: Crucibulum parvulum; assembly: GCA_036937015.1. Taxonomy (NCBI): domain Eukaryota; kingdom Fungi; phylum Basidiomycota; class Agaricomycetes; order Agaricales; family Nidulariaceae; genus Crucibulum; species Crucibulum parvulum. The sequence continues at coordinate 12,928 of JASFCX010000228.1, read as the reverse complement.
AAATACTAATACGACTTATAAGAGATAAGCAAATCGCCATCTTTGGTCGTTAGATTTTCACTCTATCCTCTAATTTCCCCATGGCAGACATCTCACTGATATCTATAGTCCAACGGCTGCTGGGAACTAGATATATTTCTGGTGGGTACTTGAATGTACACTGATGGTTTTGATATTAACATTACCGGCTAAAAAGGAGGCGCTGTAGCATGTATGCTCTGGGATCATGCCTTAACTTTCGACGATGAGATTGAATTTGTGTGGAGGAACAATTCAAGAACTGGCATAGCTCGATACATCACAAAAGCTACTTTTTTTTTCAGTCGATATGGGATTGATGTGGTAGGAATATTTGGCGCTTATGGTGAATGTCTCCCACTCTACGGCCTTACGAGCGTTAATCGAATGTACATCGAGTCCTCTCTGGAATCTCCCCAGTCCCCGATGAATCCGTAAACAGAACATACTTAGTATGAATAACTCTATACTAATACTGATTATTTTTAGGTGTAAACTTTTCCTGGGCGCTGACACTTTTGAATTCCGATAAGCGCTAATATCATCTACAGGTGTCACATATACGTCTGGATTCTGGTTTCAGCAGGAACAGCTTTTTCAACTATCTCCCATTGTAAGCTATCCTCAGCATACAGTAATTACTCAGTCATACTGAGCTTCAGTCTACATTGTGCTACGGATTTACTTGTCATGGGACCGACGCACGTCCATAGCGTACATATTATCTGGAAGCTATGGTATAGCTATGTCCGTACTAGGATCTCTCCTTATGGTCTCTGCAAAGCGGGCTGAGGGTAAGCTTGAGAATGACTTGTGACTTGCTTTGTTATTTGTTTCTAATCTGTGCAAATCCATAGTGAAATTTGTTTCGACTCTAAGAATCTGTATTGTAGCCGCTATCCCTGTGTCCCTCCCAATTGCTTTAGGAGCAGTAGTACGCTTGATTTCTTTCTCTCAATTTGACTTCCACTAAATCATTTTCACAGACACTGTTTGAATTAATAATTCTGGTCATGTTGGTATACAATGCAATCGAAAGCCCTAGGAGGACGCACCTTGAGGTACTTTATACTCTTCAGCGAGATGGATTTTTGATATTTTTGGTATGGTTAAGTTATAATATTCAATTTGATTTATACTTACCACTTGCAATTCAGGCACTATTTGGTCCGTTCCATCGCTCCATATTGAACAATTCACTCACACCACTAGCACAGTACTACGACTCATGAACTTAACTTTTGCCATCTTTGGACAGGTGCGTATGGATGTTCCTTGGGCTTGCCACTCTCTTGATGCTTTTTCAACTAGCCATCGGATTGTTTAATAGTGACAACGTACAGCCTCTTGAATTATATAAATGTTGGAGAAGCTGATTGATTACTTTTACTACAGGACTATAGTGGCTCTATCGACAGTGATCAACTCACGCATGCACATCCGGCTGGAGTCGTTAAAAACATATACAACTCCAGGACTTGAAACAGTTGAATTGCGAGGTATTAGCATTATTACGAGACAAGAAGTCAATCATGTTTAACTGGCGAGATAAAAATTTCTAGCCCTGTTGCCTCAGATATTAGATATCATGCATTTATGAATTAAAGTATCTCGTCGAACGCTGTTCGAATGTAGGAAATCATGAGATCAGGCACATTAAAAGGTGTGGCATTGGGTTGTCCGAACAGAAATCGTTTCAGGTATCGCACATGAACATGGAAGATAGAAGCAATCCTTGAAATAGTGTGGACTATATTGCTTGCAAAGTTCATAAGAACTATCAAACATGCCATCCACTTAGACGTAGGAACTATTAGCATCCCCAAGACTTCATCTATTTTGATTGTAATTTGCCCTCTATCTATCAACCATCGCTGGCTCATTGTGTCTCTAAAGACATAGGACTTGAGTTACTATAATTTAAGTACTCAGATCTACATATCATATACTACGTCCATAACTATCGTGTATATTTTGACATAATGATTATTTTATCTAGTCTATGTGACGATGTCGACCTAGACACTGGCTGTAGATAGAGATATAACGCTAAATAACTCCTATAGAACCTGTATGTCTAGAAAACAAAAGAAATAAAAGGCGAGGTGGCCTCACTTCGGTCCTGACAACCTGAGGATGGGATTGCTAAGAGATTGACGAAATACCGAGGGTATTGGATGCGAAATGGTGTGATGGGAATGGGAGTACAAATATTGAGCTGCTGACTGACTGACTGATAGATGGACGGAAGAGACGACGGGTGAACGATGGGCACGACAGAGACGACGGAGATTGAAGAGAGCTACTAGAGAAACGCTAAAACAGTCGCCCGATCGCAACTAAGATTACTCGACGATAAGAGCTCGAAAAAATAAAAAAAAACAAAGACGGGGAAAGACTTAGGAAGGGGTACTAGACTATTTAAAAAGACTGGAGTTGTCTGGCATTAACGGCGTCGAAAGAGTCGCGATTTAGTGAGAAGGACGATTTACGAACACCTGAGATCCAAAGATTTTGAATATATTTCGTAAAAATCGAAGTAGTGGACTGGAGAGTGTAACAATTGAGTACAGACGATGAAGAGAAGAGAGGGAATGCACTGCACTACTGAACTACGAAGCTAAAACCTATATTTTTAAGTAAATATGAAAGTTCTCAGTACAAAGAAGTAAAATAGAAAAGAATATGAAGTAAATGATTATTTGAGCGGCTGTAGGCACCTGAATCGCTCATGGGACTCGTTGGATCCGTAGAGAATGCAAGAGATGTCTACTGAGTGCTGAGTCGCATGGATCCTATCTCCAATAAGTTCATAAATGAATAAAATACGAAACTTACTAATCAAATCAAAAAAATTTGTTTATCCGTGATTGAATCCGTTGTTCCGAGTTCAAATAACTGTTCCACTCCGTTCTTACGCTTCTTGATGCGTTCCGAACCATCCTAGCTGATCGCATACTGTTACTGCAGGTGAGTTTTCGTGTACAGAGCCCAGTGTGGCTCGTCAACGATGACTGGAAACAAGCTCCAAGTTTATTTAGGTAGTAAAATAATGTTCGCGAGACAATTTTGCGACGTTTTAAAGAGATAACTTGAGGCAAGTGAAAAGGCAAGTGAAAAGGCAAGTGAAAAGGCAAGTGAAATTGTCAGGCCGAATGATGGACCACGTGCAACGACGGCGCGATCAACCCAAGTTAGAGATATGGCGATGTATTAGTCGGCAATGTCCTCAAGCTAACGATGACATTTTAACTTGGACAAGTGAGCAAAATAACTTTGTCTCGCTTGTGATGGACAATTTCACTTGCCCTGCAGCAAGTGAGATCCAGGTGAATTTTGTATGAGCAAGTGAATTTGTCCAAGTAACTCTGTTAAATACCCAGAAGAGATCACATAGGTTATGGACTACAGAACGAAGATCCGCAAGTCCGAAAGTATCTGACTACTACAAGAGTTCATGGTGTGCGTTTTTAAACAACAGCCGTACCCCTTTTCCGTGCTGCTAGCTGCCGTGTTAACATCATAAAAATGCATCCAACTAAGATAGTTATCTAGTATGGACTGAAGGTGAATAGAGTTTTAAGGATGCAGGGTTATAGTTTATTCACCCCACTGAATACAATAGCTTTGAACCACGGAAAGGTATTGCCGAGTAATGCGCCAGTGATTGGCGTTCCTACAAGCGCACCAAATGCGGCTATGAAGAAGGAGAGGCCCAGACGTACGCTAGTTGTAAAATCAGTTCATGTGCTTACTAGATTGAAAGCAACTATTCACCCTGATTCACTGGGATGGATAGAGAATGATGCTACAACAGGAGAACAGAGCGATAACCCTACACAGATTATTAATCATGAAATCGTTTTAACGAACAATGAATAATAAACACACATGCGCCGGAAAAGAACCCGTAAAGTATTGCAAAAATGATGGCAGTTGCTGCAGATTTGACCCCGAAGATGGCAAATACCAAAACTGCGCATCCGAAAACTGCGGGTATTATAACATTTATAGGACCAAGTTTATCGGCTAGAATATTTGGTAAAACTCTCCCTGGAATCGCCGCGGCATTCATGATTGCCAACTGTCGAAATCAATTAGACATATGTTGAGCCTTGGCCAAACCTAAAATGAAAGACTTACAGTGTAAAAAGCAATGTTAGAATCTACTCCATGAAGGATGGAAAATAATTGCAAATAGAAATCTATAATATTGTCGTAAGGCTAATGATAAATGACGATACCTTTGATACTTGCATGGAAAGAAAAGCCCCAAAAATACAAAGAAACCACTGCATATACGCGATTCAGTATATCGGAATGATATTTATATCGGACACGTACCCAATATTGCAGATCATGTATGGTAGGTCTGTAACAATTGCCTTTATATCCGGTTTGGGTTTGCCTTCAGCAAGAACTTCTGAGTTTGTCGTCATTAAAATGTTACCGAGAATAAGAAGACCAAGGCATATGAACGCAGAGATTCGAACGCCCCATTCGAAGCCTGCCGATCCCTTGAAGAGTTGATTAAGCATAATTGGAAAGATGATGCCACCAGCGGAAGTTCCTAAGAGTTTAGATTCGGTAAACAGACTGAATATTGTGTTGACTGAATATAAATTACCTGTAATAACGATGCCCATAGCTAATGCGCGGCGAGAGCGCCAGTAATGTGTTTGGATCGCCATTGCTGGCACATAGAGAAGACCAGCACCAATTCCCATGCCCAGACCCTGGCATAAATATAGCTGATAATATTTGTCGTGATGGGCAATAGAAACCATAAAGATGCTGGAGAATTTTCATATATCCGATCAACCTCACGGCATGGTATCAATGTAATAGAGTATACCCACGAAAAGACAAAGATGACGGACCCAGCAAATGTTGTTTGCTTAAAGTAACCCATGTCGAGGAGCTTTCCAGAGAGAAGGCCCATCGCCATAAGGAAGAATATCTGTGTAGATCCAATCCAACTGATGCTGGATGCAGACGCAGCATGAGAGCGTGTGTAGACGTCCTGGTAGACTCCGAATGAGTTCACGTATCCAAAGGTGGCGGTCGTTACACAGAAACTATAATAAAATTAATGAGTGCGTTGGTTAGGAAGTAGAGAATGCATACCCCCCAAGAAGAGTAGCCCAAGCTCGGGCACCACCATCCATTTGCACATGTCGCTGGTCCTTCGGCTTTTCGACTTGGTTTGAGGAATGAGAGGGGGCGGAATGTAAGGTAACAGGAGAATCCATGTTGATGAACGAAAGCGTGCTGGAAGTCATGAAAGTCAAGAAACTGCACTTTACAATAAGTAGCTGTGCCAAATAACAGTGCAGTCAAACTTGGTAATTCGTAAAATTAGACTGCCGGTATCCCAACTTCGAAGTTGACCATCAGTTGAGCCATACCGTTATCTTGGTACGGCTTTTGTAGAAACTGAGACACTCATTTCCACCGCATGTATGCCTTGTACTACGTATTTTTAACATCCCAGCCGCGTCCTGTGCGGACGTTCAACGATGATAAGTTCTGGCTGATTTGAGTGAATACTGTCAGCTGCATGATTGTTATGCATGAATTGGGACACAGACTCTAAGGTCATCAACTAGATGATGTTGGAATCTTTGAATGGAGTTTGAGTTGAAGTTGAAGCTCAATTGCAATACTTTCATAGTGAAAAGTTGAGAAAGGTTAGAAGATTTAATCTCTGATGGTGGTAGGTGCACTTGCACGACGTATCTTCCTTTCTAGATTTCATCAAGAACCTTTGATATTGACCGCCAGCCAAATAAATAGCGCGCCTTCCATGTATTTTCGCAGCAGGCAATGTTGTGGAACATTAAAGACGTTTCTAGTGTGTTCCATCGGGGTATTGAGCACACAGCTGCGTGGCGTATCTGGTTCCATGAGGGGCGATCTGTTCCAATAGCCATCTTCGTTCTGTCTTCTAAATGATCGTCGGGCTCCTTCAAGTTACCGCGGTATGGAAGATTCTAAACGATCATCGGGTTCCTTTAAGTTACCGTACTATATGTAATGATCATGTGTTCTAAACGATCATCGGGCTCCTTTAAGTTACCGTACTATATGTAAGGATCGTGTGTTCTAAACGATCATCGGGTTCCTTTAAGTTACCGTACTATATGTATGGATCGTGTGTTCTAAACGATCATCGGGTCCCTTTAAGTTACCGTACTATATGTAATGATCGTGTGTTCTAAATAATTGTCAGTTTCTTTCTGGTTACTGTCCTACATGTATAATGCAAGGATCGTGGGTTGCATGAGTCAAAACTAAAGGATGTTCGTAATCATATTATAAGCATTCGAGGAGAGCATATTCCTCTTATAACCACTACGATTCCTCCCTCAGTCCGACATATCTAATCTCATCGAAATTTCTTTACGCTGACAAGGGATGTCCTTTTAAATATATACTGAATCATACCCCACCGAGCCCGGAGAAAATGTCGATCAATTGTTGATACGATGTTGGCGCAGGAGCGGTTATATCCGGGATCATTATTATTTGTCTGTACAGGCTGCACGTACCCAAGCGAAGGATTCTCACCTTTACTTAAGATTACGGTGTTGGGTCGCTGTGCATTGGAGAACGGCAGTGTCATGATGTAGAAGAAACGCCGGTGAGGATCTTATACATCGGCTTCTTAGTAGTCCAAATTTGGACTAATAGCTAAAGGAAATGTTGTATAGGCCATATGTGTCCATACTCCTCGGAGCTATACAGGGCATTTTTAGAACATATCCAAGTATGTACGTTCTCACTCGGTATATTTATAATCCCCTGTGTGACTTCGAATTCAGGCATTAAGTCAACTTGGCGTCTCAGTTCACAAAAGCGGGCTGAACTGTATGAATGCCTCCTGTGTCTGGTGGATAGTTATAGTAATGCTAGTACTCTGATCCTATCATCTCGTTAATTAGTAAGATGTAATCTAAGTTCCTTCTCACCTCCTTACTACGGCAATGTGGTAACAACTATTGCATAGTTTGTGATGGGTAAGGACTGCCAACCGTAACCGTATAATACAGTTATACGGGTGCCATATTACAGTAGCAGGTACCGTACCATCAGCGGTAATTTGAAGTGGCTGACGGTACGGGTACCCGTTTTAGACCGGTCAAAACGGCCGTACTTCGGAGCTTAGGCGCTTAAAAGACAGGGATAATTTACGCCAGACAGCCAAGTTTTCGGAAAGGAAGTGCCTGCCTGGTAGAGATATCAAGCAGATAGGTCGAAAGGAACGAGCAGTGCTGCCACGGCTGCGACGTGATGCACTTGCATGTTCTTAGGCATCAACAAATGAAACAATAGCAACAACAAACAACACAGTGAAAATGACGCGGACCTGACGCGCATCACGCGACTGATGCAGAATGGATCTATATTTCTCAAACAACATTTTATCGATGTTTTTTGTCGATTCTAGCTAATCTAAATTCATATCCATAACAAATATTATGGTAGAAAGTGTTATAAGTCATTAGGCATTTTTTGAACAATTAGCAACATTATCATCTCGACCGGACATAGAACAAATAGTTTTGATAGTCCAAAACATGTTCAGATAGAAATCAGCTGATTTAAAGGTAAGGCAATTCTTAGGTGGTGCGCGTCACTTGCGCTTCACTCTCGCATCAGTCGCGGTACTTGCGCGTCAACTGCGCGTCAGTGACCAAACAAACATTTATCAAATGTAATCAAACAGATGGATATCCATTAGTAGTTTTATTTATTCCTTTGCAATTCCTGACTTATAACACTTGCTTTACATCCCAATATGTCCTTGTACCATTAACAATACATATCAATGCTTACCTCACTTGTTCAGGACTATTCCACTGTCGGTGATATCACAAAAGCCGAATGTGTAGGATTACCAAAAGTAATGAATAATTGGGAATGGGTCCTTTGTTTGGACTGACGTGCAGCCGATTTGCGCGTCAATCCGCATCACTTGCGCGGCAAACCCGCGTCACTCGTGTCATTTTCACTTGGCCCTTATTATCACTGTTTTTTCCAACTAATGAATTCAATTGAAAATCTACATTTACAAGATGATACAACACTATAACTACCAATGTTTGTGTTTATATAAAAATTCACATTGTCTTCCTGGGTGCCAGCTATGTTTGCCAGGGCATTCCTTTGACCTACAACCACTACACACATTTTACATCTGTCTTTTCCACCATGGCCAGGGCATTGGGAATTGAAACACTTCCAGCATTTCTTCACTTTCCTTCTTCTTTTGATTTGATTATTAGAATCATCAGTTTCTGCTAGAGTCCTTGCTCTTTTGTGAATATTTCTTCATTGCTCAGAATTCATTTCAAGAGAGGTGGCACCATCTTGAATAATGCCAGTTATTACTGCAGTAGTAGTTAAATTTCTTGATAGCATGCTGTTATATGATGTATTTAAAGCAGATATATTGTGATCTGGATGGCTAGACTCATTAAAAGTATCTGTAGATTCCTGCTGATAAATTGAAGAGAGGTCAATTTGTGGCATAGATAAGACTGGGAAAGGACTGGTGAATCCATGCTGATTAATCTACCAAAGGATGGAGCCATGACATGAGGTAGAGTTTGAGTTTGATGAACCACTGCATTTATCCTCCCTGGATTCTGTATTTGTTTATCAATGCCTTTTTGCAGAATTTGTCTGTGCTTCTGTCATATGGTGATTTCCATTTGTTTTCCGGCAGTTATAATATGAAATGAGATGCTCTGGAAGCTATTGAAATATCACATCTTATTAGCTATACTTAAATACTTTTTGAATAAGGAATTCTTACTTTATAAAATATATCCTTTCCATTTGTATAATCTGTATTCCATGATTCAACAGCCTTTGGCCAGTCAGGATCAGCATTATTACAATTGAAGTGTTTGTTTTCTTCCATAAGTGTATAAAATAGAACTTTCTCAGCAACAGTGTATACAGATATAACAGCATGATGTGTGCCTTGCCTCATTGCTAAGTACCAATGATATTGGCTTTTCACTGCTTGTAGATGGTTGCATTCCAGCAAGAAATCTAAGATCTCTAGGAATAGGCAGTATTCCAGGAATCTCTGTTGGTGCATACAATTTTCCATTCACCCAACCTCTAATTTCATATGAGCACTAGATCATGCATCTTCTTAACAGCAAGCTGAAGTTCATCATAGATCCAGATATCATAATGGCCAAGATATGTCATACCTGTCTGATTCTGAGTCCCAGTTCTTAAGTTATAATGCAGTTGAAAATTAGAAAGTCTATTGACTGCATTTCAGGCTGAGATAGCAGAATCTGGAAAGCAGTCTCTAATTCAATTATGGACACCCCTTCAGTGAAATTTGTTCCACAAATACAGTGCCAGCTCATTAGTCCATTTTCTTTCTATCAAGACCAGCCTCATAATAAAGTGGAATACCAGTGGATCAGAGAGATATCCAGCTTCAATCATTCAAGCTGATGCATTAAATAATGGCTGCCAGTAACTGAGTCTTTGAGGTCCATATGTCTTGAATACACTGGAAACTAAATTATACAATTCTTTGACTCTCAAAGTCACATTCAGCTATTTCAGGCATTATCTGCAGGATCATCAACATCACTAGTCCAAGATGTTTGATTATAAGAATGTTCTGAGCTTAAAGAGCTCTTCAGACTTACATCTGTAGTGGAATTTGCAGACATATTTTGAGCAAAATCAATAATAGGGCTTTGATTATATTCAATTTCTGAATTTGATATAATCCCAGCCACTTGAACTTGCTGATGTTGACATACTATTGTAAATGGTGGTGCACCTAGATCTTTCAGAGCAGATTTGTTATGTGCAGTAATTATTGCTGCTGGAACATTTATCTTTTGTATTTCAACTGCAGCATATTTGATTGATTGAGCCTGATATAAGGCAATACCAGCAATTATTGCATCTTTTTCATCATTCCTGTGTGACCATATACCACTTGCAATGATCTTGTGGCCATCTTCTTGATAGATCATAATAGAAACTCCAGATTTTGCATTCTCAGGAACATTTCCAGATAGCTTTTGAATTGTGTCAGGTATTGAAAAGTCAGGAGGTAGTGGAAGGATATCAGATGAGGTGGAAGGTGGATCATACAGATGTTGGCTTCAGCTTATGTGCTGTGCCCTTTGCAATCTATTTGGTGTCCAAGTATTTGCAAATAGTTGGAACAAGAAGTTGGAAGCAAGTTGGAGGGTCAGAGTTGTTACCAGATGTAAGTCTTAATAATGAGGGTGAAGTAAATAACAGAGGAGAGTGTTTAACTTTAATATTCAAACTGAGGAGTGGAGGATACAAGTGGAAGTTATTTATACTATGGAGGATAACTAGGAATGAACAAGAGATGGAATGGTAGTGTAATACAAGGAGGCTGTGATAATTGTATTGGAAATAAGCTGGTGGGATGGGTGGATCTTCACTGATGCTGAATGAGGTGGTGGGGTGGATGGGTGCTTGTTAACATTGAATGAGGTGGTGCTTGTTAACATTGAATAAGGTGGTGGGGTGGGTGGGTGCTTGTTAATGTTAAATGAGGTGGTGGGGTGGGTGGGTGCTTGTTAATGTTAAATGAGGTGGTGTAGTAGGTGGATGCTCATTAGCATTGAATGAGGTAGTGGGTTGGGTGGGCACTCACTAACATTGAACAAGGGTAAGGTAGTGTTATAGTACCTTAAGTTTTCCCTAAAATGATAGACATTAGTTTTTGCATCTCTCTTTTCATTCAGCCAATCAATGAATTTGTTACGAATAATGGAGTCTGTCAAACATTTGCTTAAACCTCAGAAGACATACAAATATTAGAGGATTAGCATGAGTAGAATATTCTAAAGCTTAAGGATATATGAATTGAGGGGAGCACCACCAAAAAATAGTTCATATTAGTGTACATAGAGCATACATGGAGTCCATGTAGATGATTATTGACTTAACTTTTGGCTGTAAAAGTGAAATTCACAAGTGAAAGTTAAAGTAAAGTAAAGTAAAGTAAAAGTTAAGTAAATGCTTGCATATTAACTTGAAAGTTATTATGGCACTAGTTAGTGCAACAGTATTGAATTAGTACCATCTCTGTTATGGGTGGTGTTGACCTAGGCACCAGCTAGTAGGTAGGAGTATCTAGAATAATCCTAGAATAACCTGTATACCTAGAATAAAAGAATAAAATGCAAGGTAGCCTCACTTTGATCCTAACAACCTGAGGATGGAATTGCTAAGAGATTAATGAAGTATTAAGAGAAATGGCTGGAAAATAGCGCAATGGGAACTGGAGAATGAGGGCTGAGGAGCAGGCTGACAGATAGATGGATGGAGAAGACAATGGGTGCACAACAGGCATGACAGAGACAATAGAGACTGAGGAGGACTAATAGAGAAATGCTAAAATAGCTGCCCAATTGCAACTAGAATAGCTCGACAATGAGAGCTCGGAAAAATATGAAACAAAGACGGAGAGGAAATTGGGAAGGGTTCCTAGACAATACAAAAAGACCGGAGTTATTTGGAGCTATATTTGTTGAAAGTGTCGCAATTCAATGGATAGATTGAGTTACTGAGCACTTGAGTCCCAAAAACTTGAATATATTCCGTAAAATCGAAGTATTTTTGTAGCAATTGAGTACAGAGCATAAAGAGGGAAAGGAGGATGATCTGAACTAATGAACTACAAAGAAAAACTACAGTCTTTAAGTATGTAGAAAGGTCCTTGCTACTAAGAAGTAAAGTAGAAGTAAAATGTACAAAAATTAAGTAAAATGGAAATCAAAGCAGCTGTAGGCACCAGACTCACTCATGGGACTCAATTCATGTGGATGAAACTACTCCTATGTTGAATAGATACTTAGATTATCTAAAAAAATGAGAAAATGCAAGTCAAATCAAATAAAATGAAGTATTTTGCAATAGTATCTGTTGTTCTGAGTTCAAATAACATTTTTGAATCACTCTGAAGCTTCTTGATGCATCCTGAGCCTTCCCCGATGATCCCTGGTCAAAAATGGGATATAATGAAGTTGATTTAGTGGCAGCAGGACCAAGTTTCCAAGTACAGAGCTGTGCAAGGCTTGTCAGTGGATAACTAAGAGATTGGTGGATCAAAATATAGTGAGAAATGTTATTAGAAACAAAGAACTGAGCTTTTGGCACATTATCTGAGATCAATTTCTGGTGTACAAGCAGTGATAATAATGTTCATGAATGCAGCAGTGATGGTTTTGACAATGAGAGAAACAACAGAAGACTCAAGAGATGGGAGTAGAGAGAAAGAGATAAAGAAATACCTAACTTTTTATTGAATCTTCTCAAGAATGGTCAACACTTGTGGCTAGGGCTGCAGACCATACCATACAGCATACATAAGGCTCCAGATGACTATTAAATTATAGCAGTAGCATTGAATTTAACTGCCCAGCAGTATGGTATGGATGAATTTATGGTCAAAATAGAATTTACAGTTGTGTGGAAGATGTAAAAGTGATTTTTCTATAGCCATTTGTATGCTGTCTATGGTACAGCATGCAGCCCTACTAGTATGTACTGGTGGATTCATTCAAAAATATTAGTTTTTATATCAATGGTGATGAGCAATACTTTACACTCCCCCACCTAGTCCAATCAGACTCCAAGTGGTCCAAGTGGTCCAACAGACCACTTGGACTTATGTTGGACTTGCTTGGACTTTGAACCTTATCTCAGAATTCAATTCAAATTTTTGAAGTGTTCTTATCTCAGCTCAGACCCAGCTTGGACCTAGCTTGGACTTATCTGTATGTATATTGAATAATCACTGATAATACTGTATTACATAGTTATCTCTATGTCCTGCAACTAAATTTAAAGCTAATATATTCAAAGGAGCTAGATTACA